>JAHIAM010005850.1:0-22470 GCA_021605205.1 Aegilops longissima
GTTAGGAGAATAATCTATTAGAGCTGCGACAAGCTATCTTGTAATATAATTCTATCTCGGCAATGATTGCAACGTTATTTCCTTTACTTGATTCTTCGTTTGTATGTTTTTGCCCACGCTTTTAGGGAACTTGCCGGCGGGCACCTTGCTTGTGGCGCTGAGTGCGGAACATCAGCAGCCTCTTTGGCGGTGCCGCTCCGACAAGCAACCTTGTTGCAACTAGTTGCAGCTCACTTGTTGTTGAGCGGACTCGAAACAAAGTAAGAGCGCAACTAGCTACGAGTTGGTTCCTCCGCGCAGGTTTTCCATACAAATCACGGTCTTTCGAGGAAGATAACTTAAAAATTTAAAAACTGATTGCTCAAACTTTGGCAACTTAGCTTTTACGTCGCTTGCTTCCAGTAGTGCTAAACTTCCTCGAGCGACGGTTGGTGGCCCACATCATTATCTTCTCTTCCCCGCTAACTTGTGGGCGAGGGAACCTTCCTTTCTTTGAGAAAGAGAGAAAGAAAATCAAGTCATGGAGCCTTGCGACTCGTTATTGCTTACGGGTTGTAGGTGCTACACAAAGTGTCGGATAGGACATGCAATATAATGATGAAAGCATGAAATTGACAAGTTGTCACGGAGCACATAGCTTCTACTTATGCGGGATACATGCCACGGCTTTGTACAAAGGATTACATGCAACATCGGCAAGACTTGTACAAAAGGTGGTTGCGGAACAGGTTCGGCAACGCGCAGCTGAGTAAAACTTACGAAGATGCTCGATGTTCGGGAGTTTCTCACGGAATGCCATCTTGGTCTCAAGGTGGACAACACCGAGGCCTAGTGACTCGTTTCACCCGATAAGGCCCTTCCCCCAGGCGTCAACTTGTTGGAATTCTTGGCGGACTGAGCAGCGCCGAAGAACAAGGTCGCCTTCCTCGAGACTTACGGCATTAACTGCGGCTATGGTAGCGGCGCAAAGCTTGCTGATATCGAGCAGCTCGTACATCGGCTGAAGGCGGTCCTCCTCAAAGGGAAGCGTGGCGTCATCTTATGCAGCTGCTCTTGCTCAAAACTCATCATAGCGAGCACTCGAGGTGACCCGATATCTGAGTTCCGTGGGAGAACTGCCTGCCTCCGCCAGACTAGGCGAAAGGTGTACGGCGGTGGCTCGATTTGGCGTCGATCTGATGCGACCAAAGAACCACCGGCAGCTCCTCAATCCAGTTTTTCGCACTTGTGCAGCACAGCCGAAGTCCTGGTCTTGAGCCAGCGCAACACTTGGCATTTTCCCTATCCAGCTTGACCGTTGCTTCTCGGATGAGCAAGCGGAGCAAAAGCAGAACCTTGGCGCCAAGATCTTGGGCGTCTTGCATGAAGAGTCGGGCTCGTGAATTGCGTGCGTTGTCGGTGATGATCCTGTTGGGAATCCGAAGCGGAAAACAATACGACACGAAGAACTTGTATTGGTATGCGTCACCTTCCTCCACTGCTTCCACCTTCCGGCCACTTTGTGAACTTGTCGATTACCCAGCGTACAAGTACTCAAAGCCCCACGACTGACTCGGGGAAGGGGCGAGGATATCGAACCCAGACCGAAAATGGCCGGGATAAAGGATGCGTCCGGAGAAGCTTGAGCTGGCTGGTGTATCTGCTTGGAATGGGCCTTGCGCTTCACACTTGGTTTTTGTGCGGTTTGCATCTGGAGGCTGTCGGCCAAAAAGAAACCTTCTTAGAAAAGCTGCTTGGCAAGTGCTCTTCGCCAATGTGGTGACCACATATGCCTCCATGTATCTCGCCAACAGCTTCTGTCCATCTTCCGGTGAATACACTTCAATTTCCACCGTTGAGTCTTCTTACATGCAGGTGTTAACAGTCGACAAACTGGTACATACTTATTTCCGCGGGCTACTCTTTCCGCTTCTTCTTGCTCTTGGGGAAGTTCTCCTGTCTGAAGAAATGGACAATCTGTTGTGCCCATGCAGAGCTTGGCATTTCGACAACAAGGACTAAAGGCACATCTGCTGCTGCGGGAACATCCGCTTCTCACGGCAAGAACACTGCGGCTCAGCGGGAGCTTGATGTTCCCGGCAAGCTTGCGGGCAAAAAAAACTTGTCGGGGCGTCAGCTTCATGAACAAACCCTAGGGCTTGTCGGAGTAAGTGCTCCTCAGCACTATTGGTGTTGATCTTGGGGACCTTCTTGGCGGCGGCAGGGGCTCTGCTTGGGAAAATAGTCACCGAAATCAACTTCCTCTTCTTATTCTATCCAGTTGATGGTGTTCTGAGATGGTTGAGTCAGCTTGAGCACAAAATCCCTGGTTCCACAGTAACTTGAGTCACGCGCACTTGCTGGTGAGCCATCAACAATGCTCGTTACGAGCTCTTGGAACATGTTCCATCTGCAGAACCGTCAAAGTGCTCTTCTAGCTTTCTCACTTCATCAACATAGGCTTCCCATCAATGGACTCACGATAATCCTTGTTCACTTGGCGGACGACAAGGCTGTGAGTCACCCACGACAATGAGCTTCTTGATCCCAAGGTCTCCTGCGATCCACGAGACCGGCAAGCAAACCTTCATACTCTGCAGTATTGTTTGTTGCTTGCTCCTTGGGAAAGTGCATTTGGACTATGTACTTGAGGTGCTCTCCGGTTGGTTGCTACAAAGCAAGCGCTTTGACACCGGCCTTACTGCAGCGAAGGCACCATCAAAAGTACATCAGCCACTCTTTGCTTGCCTCCCTTGGCCAGGGATGCTTTCGTTTCTGGAATTTCTTCATCTTGGGTTGGCGTCCATTCTGCTATGAACTCTGCCAATGCTCTGCTTTGGATAGTTGAAGTGCTCTCAAACTTGAGGCCAAAGCTTGGCAGTTCAGGCGCCCTTTCGACAATCCTGCGTGTTTATACGGATTTTGCAATATCCTCTTCACCCGGAAGCGAGTGGCGGCTGTTATCTCATGTGCTTGGAGTAATGGCGCAGCTTTCTCGAGAGCCATGAGAAGGCGAAAAGCAATTTCTGCAGCAGTACCAGTGACCCTAGCCCCCTGCCGAGAAGGGGCCCGACAAAAAAAGGGGGTATTTGCACCATCCTTTGTATCTTCTCACACGTCGCTGCAGAATCCATCGCTTAGTCGGGACGAAGCTTGTCGGTGAAGTTCCTTGCTTGTCGCTGGATGCCTCTGCCGTGGTTGCCCGGCTCATCATCCGCCTCCCACTCCGCTACTAACGCAGCACTAACCCTTGATTGGTTGCCGCTATATATAGCAACAACTTCTCTTGTGCCTTAGAGTGCGACAAGTATTGAGTGGAGGGACAGGTATCTCTTTAAATCCTGGCAGCGGCCTCCGCTTCGAGTCCATTTCATTGGACCTACCTTTTTCAATATTTTGAAAAATGGCGAGAGTGCGCTTCAACGAACCTAGAGATAAACCTCTTGAGCAGCTACATAACTTGCAAGTCTTCGTACACATCCTTGGCCGCTTTGGTGCTTCAATTTGCTCAATGGCCTTGATCTTGTCGAGGATTGGCTTCAATTCCCTGCTTTGAGACCACGAAGAACCGAGAAGCTTGCGGAAGGGACTCCAAACACACACTTCTCGGGGTTGAGCTTGAGGTTGATCTTGCGCCAAATTTGCAAAGGTTTCATCTAAATCTTGAACCAGGGTTGCCTTGTCCTTGCTCTTGACCACTATGTCATCCATGTAGGCTTCTACATTTACACGTGCATTTATGGCTCAAGCGTCATGGACTACTCTTGCAAATGTTGAACCAACATTCTTTAAACCGAAAGGCATCCGTATGAAACGAGTATGTGTGCACATGGGGTGATGAATGCGGTTTCTCTTCATCCTCTTACGCCATGAAGATCTGATGGTATCCTGAGTATGCATCAAGAAATGAAAAGCAAATCACATCCGGCCGTGGAGTCAACAATCTGATCGATCTGCGGCAAGGAAATGAGGTCTTTGGGACAAGCTTTATTAACATCGGTAAAGATCGATACAAAGCCTCCATTTTCCGTTTGCCTTACCTGCGACTACAGGATTTGGCCAACCACGTAGGATGGAGCGATCCTCGACAAGAAGCCTGCTGCTTCCAATTTCTTGATTTCTTCTACTATGAATTCTTGGCGCTCCTTTGCTTGCTTCACGACTTTACGCTTGGCAGGCGCGGCATGTGGACGAGCGGCAAGATGGTGCTCAATCACTTTCACTGGGAACACGGGGATGTCGGGACCGGTTGCCATGCGAAACCGCGTCGGCGTTAAGCCCGCAGGAAAACAACGGCGGCGCCTTCCTATTTAAAGTCGAGAGTGGCGCGATGGTGAAGGTACCACCGGTCACCGTCCTCCTAAGCGGACACCTTCTTGGTCTTTGGTGGAGCTGCCATCATTTTCTTACACTTGCGGTGGAGCTACGATGGATGCGTCCTCGGTGGTAGCCGCAGCACTCCGAAGAGTGCGCTTGCGGAGTGGGCATCGAGCTCTTGCGGACTTGGTCTTCTTCTTCCCCGCAGGAGCTTCAGCGGCAAGTGACTTGCTATCTGTTGCGGCTGCTACTTCGGTAGATCTTGTGGTAGCGGATAAGAGCATCCTTCTTATGCGCCGAGGGGCGAAATGACCTTATCGGGCCTGGCATCTTGAGCAAGTTGTATGCATAATGAGAGGCTGCCATGAACTTGGCGAGTGCTTTGGGCGGCCAAGTATCCCATTATAAGGCAATGGGAAATCGACAAGCGTCAAAAGTGACCCTCTCGGTCACGAAGTTCAGCTCGCTGCCAAATGTCACGGCAACGTGATCTTTCCCTTGGCTTGCTCCTTCTCGGATGGATTCCTTGGAGGCGTGCGGTCTCTTCAAGCTTCGCCATCGGGGATCGAAGCTACGGAGTACGCGGAGGAGATCAGGTTCAAGCGGCCCGCCATCAACTAGCATCTTAGTGACTTTGAGGTTGCGGATAGTTGGTGAAACCAACATCGGCAAGCACCGACATGATGATCGTCGAGGGTGGTCCTCAATATCAAAAGATGATAGGCGTCTTTGGACCATTTCGGAGGCTTGCGTGACTCGATGGATGGTTACGCGCATTAACTTCCCGCATCCTTTGCTTGAGTTGGCGGTGTGAAGTATGCGCAGAAGCACCACCGTCAACGCACGGGGACCTTTGTGGCTTTCGGAACTCCTGCTCATCGGTCTCATCATCTTCCATGTCTTCATAGTCGCCGTCATCTTCATCCTTGTCGCGGCGGCGGGGAGGTCTGTCTCCTGCTCGCTGCTTGGCTTTGCCGGCGTCCTCCTCGGCCTGGACGTTTCTTGCTGGCTCCTCCAGCACCTTCTTGAGCCTTCTCCTTGTCACGCCGCTCGTACTCAGCCTTTTGCTGTTCAACAAGCTGCTCGACCTTTTTGCAACTCTGGAGGTCATGGCCCTTGGTGCGGTGGATCTTGCAGTACTGCTTGTTGGAGCCGTCTTGCTTGTCGGCGACCGCCACAGCTTGGCAGTTGGTGCCCGCGGCAACCTCCTTGCCGGAGCTACCAACTTTGGCTTTCTTGGCGCCACCTCCATTGCCGGACTGCTCGACAACTAGCACATCTTTGCCTTTCTTTTTCCCGTTATTCCGCTTACGCCGACTTTTCTTTGCCGGGTGGACCCCTCACTATCGATCCTGCAGCTTACATATTCTCTCGGGAGTATCCTCCCTTCCTCAAGACGCGCGCACTTGTGCGGCCAGGGCATATAGCTCATCGACATCTCGATCTTGCACATCGCTATCTCCTCCCACATCCTGCGGTTTCGCATATTACGATGGAACGCGGCTGATCACCGCTGCAGGATGGACATCTGGGATGTTGTGCTGTACACGGATGAATCTCTGAATGTACTTATGCGAGGGTTCTCCTTCCTTACGGGCTAGCAGATGAAGGTCGCTCTCTTGGCCATGAGGCTTGTGGCACCTGTGAAGGCGCCGATAAACGATGGCATAGATCCGCCAAGAGGATATGGAGTTGTCCGGCAAGTGCATGAGCCAAGACCGACATTGGGCTTGAGTACCAGCGGGGAAGTAGTTGGCCGAGAATCTTGTTGTCTCGCCCCGGTAGCTTGCACCGCAATGGTGTAGATCTTTGAGGAACTCCGACGGATCGCCTTGCCGTCATACTTCTCTCGCACGTCGGCAGAAATTCTTCTTGCTGGGCCATGGACTTGCCGAAGCTCACGAGTGAACGCATAGGGCAACCTATCACAGACGGCAAGTCGCTGGTTCCCCTGGCGCATGCATGTCGACAGAGGGCCCAGCGCTGGTCGGATTGCCGCGCTTCTCTTGGCGCTCGATGCGAAGTTCGAAGCGTCTTCTTGCTGTCGTTCTGAAGAACTTGCACCGATCGCGACGAGCTCGTGGATCCGGCGACGCATGATGGAGTCGCTGTCGAGGTGGATCCGGCGAGTTGGCGATCTTAACCTTCGAGGTGGAGAGTGCATGGTGGTTGCACCCACAGGTTTCGTCGCCACCGCTCGTGCCTTGTTGTTGCCGCAGCGGCGATGTAGTCGGTTTGTCAGAGTGTCGCCGTTAGCAAAGCCGATGAGACTACGGATGGTGGCCCTCCATTCATCGACCTTGTCGGCTGTTGGAGGTAATCTAGGAGCAGATTGAGCTCTTGCCAAAGCTTCTGTTGGAGTGGTGGGTGGCAGTGGTGAGCGGTGCGAGGCGGGATATGCTCGGACTTCTAACTATGTTAGAAGGATCGTATCTCGCCGAGCGACCGTCCCTCACATGTGCCGGCGTGTTGGCGTCTTGGCGCTGGTCTTGAGGGCCTCGGGATCCTCCAGCTCAATCTTGATCCAACAAGCGATGGTAGTGCTGTGAATACCATGACGCTGTCGGTCCCGCCTCCCTGAGATGGGCGCGGTGCATGTCTGACGCCGAGGTCTGCAGCCTTGTCCTTGGACTTGGCAGCGTCGTGGGCTCCCTCGTCGATGCCCATTCTTCCGCCGGCGTCTATCCCGCCACCCATTTTCTCTGGTGGTGGCGGGATCGACATGGACGGCTCCGCTGCCGCCGAAGCCTTCTTCTTCGGTGGCATGTCGATGAAGATGATGAAGATGTAGCTCGTGTGAACGCCGGATCAGGTTCACACAGCCTCGACGCCCCTACCTGGCGTGCCAAGATGTCGGGAAGCTGATCGGACCCACGAACACCTATGGGACGGGCGGACCGAGCCCCTTCGGTTGTGTGGGGGGCGGAGGAATCGCACGGAAGAGCAGATTGAGGCGATGCACACGAGCAGTTTACCCAGCTTCGAGCTCTCCGGAGAGATAATACTCCTACTGCTGCTTGTCTGATTGTATTGTGTTCTTGCTAGAGAGCGATGAGAGCTACAAGACCTAGCGTGGGTGTTCTCTAGTTTCAATGAACCGAACCCTCTCTCACGTTGTGCATGGGCCTCCTTTTATATGCTCAAGGGTCTCCCGAGTGGCAAGCGTAGGCAAGGGCAAAGACGTAAAAGGAGGCATGGTTGGTATAGCTACTTGTACAAAGGTATCCTACCTAACCACGGCGGCAGGGACAAAGGCATTAAATGCCTGTCTAAGTCGACTAAACAGTGTAGAAAGGGACCGTCAGGGACGCCACCGCTTGCCATGATGGCAATCTTGTCAGCACCGCTTGCCACCGCGCTCCGCTGGCCGCACAGCCTCTTGCCACGCGCGCCTGGAAAGGTCCCATGGCGACACGTTGATGGATGTACTGGAGCGGAGGAAATGAGCGGTAGCCTGCCGCGGCAAGCGCCTTGCCGCGGTCGTTGCCTTGTCGCGCCCGGAAGCTGGTCGCTCACCGGGCCTTCCCGGCAAGCTCCTCTTGCCGGGGCCTTGTCTCCTGTGTGCCTTGGTTGGCCTTCCCGACAAGCTCCTCTTGCCGGGGTCTTGTCTCTTTGACTTAAATACTTTGTTCTTGAATGGCTCCGATGGAGCCGCAGAGGACCTTGGCGGTCACTGTGCAAGCCCCGCTGGCGTGGTCTTTGCAATCTGCCTGCGTGCAGAGTTCGGGATACTAGGGTACCCCTACTCTAGTACACCGACACCAGCCAAACTTACCGTTTTCTGGAATCACCCACGACACCCATTAAGCAAAACTCTAAGTGGGGAGGTTACAACCTCGACTAGCATGGGATCACAAAATTTATAACAGCTACAAGAAACTAGGGAGCTACCCCTCGGCTCCAACCGAAACACCCATGCCCCGGACCAGGTGGCATGTCTCATCTGAATGCAGCCGGTATCTTCCACCATGGCCTCTCATGCGGTGTGTTCTAGGAAGGGTTGACAACTTCTGAACCGTACCCTACCTATGGCGAGGGACAAGTGGTAATCTGAAACAAGTATGGGGATTCTTCGAACAAGACTCGATCACGGTCGACTCAGGAGGTTAAAGCATTTCTGCATGATAAGCATAAGAAATATATTTCACACCAATCAGATAGAATCATCACTCATCATACCTCACCATGCCTTACCGGACATAACCGCTTTGACGAAGAACTAGAGACAAGCTCGTGTCTACCCAAGCAGAGACTTCCCGGATTCCATCCGATAGGCATGAAAGGCATACGAGGGTGATTACTATCGAAGCATATCAAATTCCAACAGCAAGGAATCATTATTATGCACTCATGAATATGATCATAGCACCACATAAAATACCGAATACTTCGCGTCAAGGTGGCGTCGTATTTGCATCAAACGACACACAACAAAAATTATGCCGGGGTTCAGAATGCTTGCCTTCAAGAGTATGTATGTGGGGTGCACTTTTGAAGGTTGCCTTCTTCTTCAAAATCCTATTTTACTTAAAAATTTGAATTAACACATAGTTCCAAAACAGTACAAAAATTTGTTTGGATTTTTAAATAAATATGAAAATAAACTAGACAAATTTGAGAAACAACGAAAAGAATGAAATCAACCAGACTTATATTTAAAAGTTATAGCAGGTCAAAGTTTAGTCAAAATCTACTTTTAATAAAAATCAGAAAAAGAAAACGGTTCGGGGAGTAATACGCTTTCGAACAGGAGGAAACGTACTCTGGGTTTTACGCTTCCACTAAAGCCAGCGCGGGTCGTCGCAAGATCACTGACAGTGGGTCCATCGGGCCCACTGGTCAGGTTTGACTAGTCGCCCGCGCCTTCTTTCTCCTCTCCGACGAGCGAGGCGGAGCTCGGTGATTGCCGCCGACGAGCAGCGGCTCCACGGAATTCGAGGGCAGGGATGGATCCGCCGGTCGAGGCGGTCCTCCTAGTGGTTGAGAGGGTCGTGGGGACAAAGGGGGTCGCCGGCGGCGAGCTCCGCGGCGGACGGTGGCTTCTGATGGATTGGGGTCTCGAGCTATGGTGGCTCCCGATCGGGTTTGAGTGGTGGGGTGGCTCCACAAGGTCTAGGGGAGTCGGACGGTGGCACTAGATGGATCGGGAGGCCACCTTGCATTTAACGGGATCGAGGCGTGGCGGCCTAACTGACCGGAGAGCAGGGAAGATGGCCTCCCTCCGCCGATTGCTTTGGTTGTGGGAGCACTAGAGGATGGTCCGAGGTCGCACGGGGTCTGGTCGAGCTCGGGGTCTCCTTTTATAGGCGGTCGAGGTCGGTTCGATGGCGGAAGTGGATAGAAACGGCGAACCGCCGCTTCAGAGCTGTGGGGCGCGTGGCGATGGTGGCGAAGTGCAGGCGGAGAGGATGAGCTCGGGCTGTTCAGGGGCGAGCTGGCGCGTGGATGTGGCTCGGGCGGCGCCGTCCATGGCAGGAGCCTGCTGCGGCCGTTCGCTAGCTGCCATGGCTGACCTGACGGCGGCGCTGGAGGGCTCCAGGGGTGGCTTGGATGGCTCTGATGAGTGGATGAGGACGGGCGTGGCTCTGCAGGCGAGCAAAGGCCAGGGCGCGGGGGAAGCGAACGCGGCAGCTCGATGCGCGTGCGTGAAAAACGTGTGCTCTGTGCGCAGCAGCACACGCCAGTGCTCGTTTAAATGCCAAGGCAAGTTAGAGGGCTAGGATGAGGCTGGAAATAGACTGGGCTAGGTTAGAAGTAGGTAGGAGATTAGTGGACATGGCTGCTGGGTCAGGGGATCAAGCCCACAATGTAAACTAAAAACTATGCCAAAACTGGCCATGCACACAAGGTGCTCGACAGAATGCCATGGGCATCTAGGCATTTCTTTGGGTGGCCAAAAACTCCAGATCAGAGTCTCTTTAGATGATAAAGAGGGTGGCAAGGTTGGTTTGCCAAAACAAAAACTCCCTAGTGCAAGTTTTTGAGAAAACCAAATCTGGACAGAAAATACAGGGCATTATTGCATGGACCAAAAATACTCCAATGGGTCCAATCTCCTAGACTTAAAAGTTTTGGTAGGCTGGTCTATAAGCAGGAGAAAAATCATGGGTAATAGGGCAAGATAAAATATGGCTGCAGTGCAAATCACCAAACTGAACCCGGAATGAAGATGAGGATGATTTGCTCAAATTTTCCAAAGAACCTCAATGGGTTTTTGCATAAAGTTGAATTATATACTCCTACTAACATCCCCTAATTTTGGTGAAAATTTTAAAGAAATATCTAAGTAGGTTGTAGTGCAAATTACTAACAGGACCAGATTTGAAAACCGTGGGTAGGGCTCAAAATCTCCAAATGACTAAAAAGAGTTTTGCATTGAAGTGATGTGGGGACATCACATGACATCCCCTAATTTTGGTGGGAATTTTAATGAAGTATTTGAAAGGGTTGTAGTGCAAATGGAACTCTAAAACTTATGAAAAATCATTTTTAATGAAATAAAGCTCAGAAAAATAATAATTTGTAGAAACAATCCCACTGATAAAAAAATGGTCTTGGGAAGATATACAAGTCCAACAATATTTCTGAAGGGCTTCCACCTAGAAGGAAAAACTCAAAAATTCAGAGGGACAGAGTGATCTGAAATTAAAAGATAAAACCAGAAAATAAAATTTTAATTTTCTGGCAAAATTTTAATTAATAAATCAAGGTCAAAATTTTGGGGTGTTACACTCCTTATCCGCCTCGATAACCTCCTCCTCCGGAGCACAAGGTTATGAAGATTTCCGCCTCCACGTCGCCATCAAGCGGCTAATCGGCCGCCGATTTTTATCCCACCAAGCTTGCCGTCGTCGAGTGGAGGAGCGTGGCGACCTACCGTACTACTCTTCCTCGCCACTGCTGCGCCGCACACGCCACGGCTTCGGTGGTCGTGGCGGGCGGAGGCGGCGGGAGGCGGTGATCTCCTTCGTCTCATTCTGCGAGAGTACGTCCAAGAGAACTTTGGAGCGCGCCAGAGGCGGAGCCACCAATGTCCAAATTCTGCTCCTGCGGCAGACGCCCAAGAGATCTTTGGAGTGCCCGGAGGCCATGGTTGAGGGTGCCAACAAAAGGAAGGGACTGGAGGAGAATGAGTGTGGGTCTTTGGCTATGGCTGGGAGCTGGGGCTCAAGTTAATATAGCGGGCGAATGGCAATGAGCCGCGACCAGGCTCGGATGGACGGTGGCAGCGGAGTAGGTTCGCGTCGGCAGCGTGGTGTCATTAACGCGAGCAGTACGCTTGCACCGGGATGCCGCGCGGTGGCGCGCTCTCGCCGGCTCATCGCTGCAATGCCGGCGCCAAATGAGAGGTCGCGGCTTCGGCGTGAATGCGGACGCTGCCAGTGATTTAACCGCAGGTGCCTTGTCTCACTAACATGTGGGCCCAACGGGCATCAGGCCCGCATGTCGCTGATACACCAACTGCACCTGCGATTAAGGATGGTGATTGCGGCATTGACGCTTCGGAGAGACAGTGATCGCTTGGCCAGGAAGCGCCGCTAGCGATGGAAGGGTTTCGGAGGCTGTATGCGGCCGATGTGGCATGGTGGTAAAATGTGAACTCATGGATTACGAGCCTTTGAAGCGATGTGGCACGATGACAACCAGGCGCCCATGCAACCGCTCTTGTCGCCAGCTAGCATTCGATGACCACCATTAGACACCACACAACCATACATAACTTATGAATAATGGACGAATCGATCCAACACACACTCGTGTGCAGTGGCACTATAATCGGTTGCTCACGATAGTACATACTCCGCACCATAGTATCCTCTCTAGCTAGGCTGTTTTATAGATTGTCGTTGTGATGGACGATATACATGAGCAAGGCGCCAAGTCACAAGTATGACCGTTGGTGTTGAGCCAGGTGAATACATGCTCGGTGTTCGCGGAGGCCTCCAGCAAACGTCTAAATAGTAATGTCACATACGCATAATTTTGGTTTTTATTTCTTTCTTCACTGATAGGTAGGCCCGCATAGATAGATAGATAAAGAACACGAGCTGATGAGGCGATGCGGACTGTTTGACGGTCAACCAAACAAATACGGAGCTATACGTGAGCCGTGACTATATAATCACCATATCTCGTATACAATCCTCAAAGTGAGCTATCAAGACAAGTTCGATGACCACCAATGCATTTTACTCGGTAATAAATGACCAGGATTGAAGGGAATCCAAATTTGCTTTGTCTTCGTCCTTGAGCTCTTGACAAACCAATACACTATACGGTTGACCGCCACTCCACCCAGAGAGCTCTCACCAAGCCGTTCATGCCATCGCACGCACACTAACGGTAAGGAAGCGATGGCATCCGCCAAGGCCGAAGTTCCTCGCCACCCACGCATCGCACACAAAATGGTAGGAAGCGATGGCATCCCGCCGTGCCGAGTTCATCGCCGCACGCTGACAACTATGTGGGAGGAATTTGAAGATGCCAAGGCCGAATGGGCGTAGAGCAAGAGGTGGCCAAAGCCCACAGAGGGAGCGGAAAAGTCGAAAGCACTCAAGACAAGAGGGCCCGCTGCAAGAAAGAAAAGGACGCACGCGCGCTGCATGAGAGAGGTCGGCGGAGATCCAAGCACGGTGGGTGTCGCCGACAAAGCAAGGAAGAAGAACGAACGGCGTCTGGCCAGCATGTGAGAAGTAGTAGTACTAGTAGTTAGTGTGTGTCTGTGGTTCCGAGTAATGCAGCATGTACCAATACTAGTACTAGTTACTACTGTAGTTTTTAGAGCAAATTACCAGTACATTAGCCTAGACTAAATGGAAAAATTCCTATCCTAAGCATCAAATGGCATCTCTTTCTCTATAGGAATTGAGATGCATGTCATCTCACTTCCTATGATTTTCATATTCCTATCCTATGAAGCGAAAGGAGGCCTCTGTTGGAGTAACTACTGTAGCTAGCAGTACTGCTGGTACAGTAGTTTTCTTCAAGAAGCGGAATTCAACGAAGTCATGATGGTTCCTTCGTCCGAGCAACTTCAAAGTGGGAAGTGGGCCTGTGATTTGACGGCTCATTAGTCATTTATTCTTCATGGCGCGACGACCTGGTGACTCCTTTGAGTTCTGTGTGCATGGCAAGTGGACCAAGATGGTCGACGTCCCACATGTTGGTGAATGGAAGTATTCTTTTCGATATCGAGGAGCAAGGAAACCGTGGTATAGTATCACTGCTGATTGGTTCGCAAAAAAATAGTATCACTTGACGATTTATAATTATTTTTATTTCGATGAATGCTAGCGTTTCAACTCTTACGCGAAGGGTGCCAAACACGGCATGTCTTGGATGTCCCACATCAGCGAAAGTTGTGGGACATGAACAGCGTGGTAGAGCCCAGCGTAAAAAAACAGCGTGGTAGAGCGTCTCCACTTCTTCCACTTCTGGGTCGGAGACCACACGTAGTAGTACTTAGTGGTATGAACGATACAAAGTGCGACCTGGAGAGAAAGACACGTCTAGTTGGAAGGTCTCGGGGCATACACGTAAACAAATATAAAATTTAATATGTGCCTCCAACTAATATAGTAGTAGTAGAGTACTTAAGCACGTACTCCATAATATCACCGTGCATTGCACGTACAACATTTAGTGGTAGTACGTAGTAAGAGACAAATGCCGCCTAAGAGTTCCCTTCTCGACCTACTTCTGGGTGTCCACACTAGTTTAGCACAAATACACTAGAAGCATGCATGAAGAGAGCATGCATGAAGAGGGGTGTTGAGTTGAGTATGCATGAAGAGGGAACAACTATGCTGAGTCGAGAACGCAACCAAACACACCCTATATGCCACACATGTTCATACCATTTGTGCCTTTCTACTTCACTTACTGCGCTACATTACTCGAGGTTCAGACGTCCACCCGGGTACATGTCCGTCTCGTAGTTCCAGTCCACGTGTTCTTCATATAGATGGAGCGATCCTTGCATAACATGTGCACCTTGATGTCTCGCGTGTTGGCAAAAGGATGAACAAAGCTCACGTAAAAAAATAGAGTGGAAGAACATAGATTCCGGACGGCCGAGAAGGAGCAAGGAACCTCGTGGTGGGCGTCGCACTCATAATATTTAATATTATTCAGCGATATAAAATTAACCAATCATCTCCACAAGTGGTTTGGAAGAGTATGAAACACGGCAGCCAGTGTAGTTACATCATACTAGTACATGGCTAACCCACGCTATCACCATATTTCTTGGCTTCCATGCGACACCTATCTCTAGTAATCCAGCAGCTGTATCGCTTCTCCCTCCTCGTCTCTATCAAAGTGCGGCGGCTGGCGTTTCTGCCATCTATTGAGGTCGGTTAACTATCACATGTTAGCGACATGCCAAGAGCATTCTAAAAAAATTCCTTTCACGTTCCATTTTAAAAAAAAAATCCTTTCACGTCATTTAATTTGCCTGTATGCTTTGAGCAACTTGCATGTCCTATACTGCTCCTGTTTGATACTCTAACTTAGCTAGAGGTTAGACTAACTCATGACTAACCCTGAACTAAGCAGTAGCCAAAGAGGTGTTTGGGTGACGAGGTTAGATTGACAATAAATGCACTTCATGGAGAGAAAAGTGATTTTTCGGTGGTCCCAATGAGAACTATCTCGAGTTAGCACCTCTTGGGTGGGATAGTTTTTTGGTGGGTTCGGTGCAACTTGCTCCAATTTAAACCCTCATGCTTGGATACTTTAGGGCTATTTGAGCCCAACTAGCTCAAACTAACTCTAACCCATGGATCCAAACAGGGCCTATGGCGATCTCGACGCGAGCGATCGCGTGCCTCGAAGCGGCGCTCTCGGCCATCGCGCCAATTCAAAGCCGGCGCCGGTGAGAGTCGCCTCCGCTCTGGCCGGGCGTGTCACGCACCGATGCTCGAGGCGACGCCGACCGTTTCAGCAGGAAGCCGCTGGCTGGCAAGGGGTATAGGTTTGAACCGCTTTGGTGTAATCTTGCTAGTTTGCAAAACTACTCAATTATTGCACTCGGTTTCCTAAGAAATTGTGGTAAAAACGTTACTCCACAACCCGCTTCCTTCTCCTTCCTCTTCAACGCGCCAAGACGCGTCAAGGGAAGCGACGATCAACCCTTATATAGGAGTGCTAGCACAAAAGATGCATGCATGACCACTAAAATTTCCATATTAAAGCGCCGCTCCGGGAAGTATGGCGTATGTTGTTACCTTCGGCCGCCCATGGCTATCGGGCGATGGCGACTAGAGAAGAGGCGCGGGAGGGGAATGAATGCAGCTATTGTTTGGGTTAGCCTTCGGTTAAATAAATGCGCAGCATCACGTGTGCTGGTGCAAATTGTAACATACTCGTGTTGCTATAAGTGCTAACACGTAACGTGTGTGTGTGTGTGTGTGTGTGTGTGTGTGTGTGTGTGTGTGTGTGTGTGTGTGTGTGTGTGTGTGTGTGTGTGTGATTGAGAGAGCAGTGCGTGTGTGACTCTACTCTTGGACATGTACTCAACCTTTTGCATCGGGATATAAGTATAATGGTATTTACTTTAGCTAGTGATTTACGTGGCCATGTTAACGTGGTTGTGTCAAAAATGTCACTTCCGCCGTGATTTGCGTTATATAATTACAAGCAAGATTCTCGTGCATTGCACGAAACATCAATATGCATTTTTTACAAAACACCTGTTGTGATTGACCCATGCAGGAGTAATCCCATGTGTAAAAACTAATGATATCTCGAGAATTTTATAGGAAAACTGGTATCTCGAGAATGTCATCAAAAAATGAAAGATGAGAGATAAGGCGAGGAGGAGTGAGCGTGGTGGTGGTGGTGGTGGAATGGGCGGAGGCATGGGGATGGGATGGCGCCGGCAGCATAGTGGCCACCATGCATGCTAGATTGTTCCAGAGACTTATTCCTTTTTTAATTGCTGAGCAATGAGGTTGCGGGAGATAATGATGTGGAGAGAGGTGCGGGTATCTTTTGTAAAATTATCATAGTTTGCTTTCTATCCATAAGATATAGATCATACGGTCGGTATTACAAGATGGCAGGCACACCATCATCGCCAACTCGTTTTTTTATAAGGGTACAGATGATAAGTTTGCTGACTACTAAAGTAAAGTGGAATTTGTCCATGTTATGCAAGTAAATAAAGGTGATTGTTTATCATACGGGTAAGGTTGGATGAAGGTGGTAGGAACAAATGCTCCGCCTAGAGCATGTGTGTGTGAGATGGAGTCTTAGTGTGTGTGTGGGGTGTGTGTGTGTGTGAGAGAGAGAGAGAGAGAGAGAGAGAGATGGAGTCTAAGTGTGTGGGGGGTGCGTGTGTGTGTGTGTGTTTGTGTGTGTGTGTGAGAGAGAGAGATGGAGTCTTAGTGTGTGTGTGTGGGGGGAGTGCGTGGCGTGTGTGGGTGTGTGTGCGTGTGTGCGTGTGTGTGTGTGTGTGTGTGTGTGGGTCCTCTGTGGTGGATGTAATTTAAGTGTGCATGGCTTCATCATAGAGAGGTGATGTGTATGGCGAGGCCACCAACGATGGGGTGCGAGAGAGAAAATGCCGTGAGAGAGGGAAGAGAAGGTGTGTGCGCATGAGAGGAGTCGACATCGAGAGAACGTGTTTGTTCGAGAGACACCGAGGAAGACTACTATATATCGATGGTGCATGTAGGTGGGAATTAAACAAAGGGATGGTCTTATTGGTTTCGGGATATAGGGAAGAGTGAGAGGCGGGGGGTAGCTAGAAGGAGATTGTTAAGTGTGAGTGTGTGTTTTACCCATCCAGCGCAGAAGTTATGTGCACAAAGAGGAGAACGATTGATGTGGCGTTAGATTGAGGGTAATTAACTACGTATGGAGACATAGAGACCTTGAACGTGCATGTGTGAGAGGTATACATGTATACGTGGGATGTGTGTGTGTGTGTGCATGCATGATCGAGATAAAGAAAGAAGACATAAGTCATAAGATCAACGACATGGGAGAGACGGATCGGTATGACAATATGCATGCATGTGAGAATGCAGGAAGAAGGCCCGACAATTGAGCATGTGTTTTTGTCTTTAAGAGATAGTGGCGTGGGCTGGAGCATGCATCTATGGCGAAGCGAGAGGGGTGAGGCGCAGCGATTGTGCAAAAAGATCAACCTATAAATGCATATGTATGGAGAGACATATATAGTGTGGGTGATAGGAAGCAAGACTCCGTGCGAGAAAGAAATGTTGACGGAGAAACTACAGATAGATACAGAGATGGAGATGCTAGCTAGAGGGACATCCGCTAGTTTGGGTGTTGGAGATGAATGTGGGTGGTTCAAAGGGTGAAGTTATATATGTGTGTGAGAGGGCACTTGACTGCATGTAGAGAAACATATGTAGTGTGCGTGATAGGAATCAAGAGTGAGGCGAGAAAGAAGGTTGATGGAGAAGCAGATAAATAGAAAGATAAAGATGCTAGCTAGTGTGCGTTAGAGATAGGAGTCGAGTGGATCGGAAGGCTGGGTTATGTGTGGGTGTGTGAGAGATAGAGAGAGGGTGCATGTGAGTCACATACAAACAGATATCAAAGAGAAATGAGATCCAGAGAGACGGAGTTTTGTCTCTGCGAGAGAAAGATATTTCACAACAAGAGTGATAGCTAGAGAGACATATGAGGGAACGCAAGATATCTCTAGGAGAGAAGGTGTGTGTGAGCGACATACAAGAGAACAATGGAGAAATATGAGACCACAGGAGACAGAGTTTGTGTTTGTGTGTGAGAAAGAGATATTGAAGAGGAAGAGTCAGGTTCTCATATCTAAGGAGCGAAAGACATCTCTCAGATGAGGGGGTGTGTGAGTGGCACACATGGGAATAGTAGAGAGAAATGAGACCCGTGAGACAAAGTTTTGTGTTTGTGTGAGAGAAAGAGATTCCACATGGAGAATCATAGTTAGAGACACATAGCAGGGAGCGAGATATACTTAGAGAGAGATAGAGTGATGAAGGTCGAGGGAGAGAGTACCGTCAGTGTGTTACGAAGATAAAAGATCATTGTCGACATACAGGTAGCACGAGAGATACCGGAGAGACGAGAACGCGTATAGGTCCAGAGAGATAGTCCTATATAAGCATGAGTGATAGCTATATGAGACGAATATCTGGATTAAAGGGGATTCAAATATCTAAACTGGAGATCACGACATCGATAATATCATAACGCAAATTGGTGTATCAAACATGCATATTCATTTGAATTTGGGCACACGTGTAATGTTATATAGTTTATCAATATTGGTGATCCATAGATTCTTCAATTACAAACAATGCATGGTTTATATGCAATTAATGTCTAAATGGGATTACACTATATGTTGCGTGTGTGAAACACATTATACATGTTTGAGAAGTAAAAAAACCGCATGAAACACACATTAATTGGAGACAGTTAGCGAGGAATGCATACATTGGATTTCAACATAAAGTGGTTTCAAATATTTGAAAATCCAAATTGATGGATACAACCTTATGAATGTGAGATCATGCCATTTGTAAACCATATTTATGTATAAATGGTGTTGTGCTTTTGAAAGTATATATAAAAATGATGTATATAGAATGTAATTCCAATTGAAAATGGATCCCACCAAAAAATAGAATACAAGCGGGATTCGAATTGAGTTGGCAGTAAACATGCACTCTGCAAAATTTGAGCGATCGGGGAAAAGTCGCAGAACCACATCAAACCAAAATCTGAGATGGAAATCACTACTGCCTATCCCCTTGCCACGCAAAGCCTATCCGCTGGATTTCTATAGGTTTCGATAGGGGTAATGTTGTTGTGATGTAGTAGAAATTTGAAATGGGGGCTAAGTTTGTAAATTTCCTCGCATTTGAGACAATGGCCACTGAATACATGGTTCTCACCTTCCTCTCTACTCTCCTTTTCCCATTAAGTACTCAGGTTGGCGCCCAAAACACCCTCTCCACCCCACCCTCCTCCGTCATGCCGCCCACCCCATCCACCGCCGCCCCTCCTCCACCATGTCGGAGCTGATACCCCACGCTGCCCTCCATTAGAAGAGATCGACCTCTCTCATCCACGCCTTGGACGGGATCCTTGCATCCCGATCCTTCGCTTCATCCCGCCACCGTCCACCTTCTTGGCGCTGCTCCTATGACCGTTCTTCATCCACGCGCCCGCCGCCACCGTCTACCCTCCTAGATCTGCTTCCACACGCCGACAGCCATCGCTACACCCAGCACCGTCAAATTCTCAGCGAATCACGTACAGCGCCGCACAGGCGGTACTCTTTTGTATCTGCTCAACTTATTTATCGCAGCAAGAAAATAGATCGCCATTGCTTTACTCTGATTTCTTGTCTTGGTTGCGAAGTTGCCTTTGTCCGGTTTGCACCTTCAGATCCGCCATGGCATGCTCAACACTATACTCCCAATGCTTATGGTTTTCCCCTTTTATATTCCACACTAGTTAAATCACAGTAGACTAAATTTCAAAATTGGGTCGGATCATTTTTGAGCTTGCCGGAGTTCACCGTGCGATCGAAGGGCTCGGGTGGTTGTGGGGCCTCGCCAAGCGAAGAAAACTCATTGCGGGTGGGGTTGGGCGGGTGGGGGTGGGGTGGCGGAGGAACACAGGCGGTGGGGGCCGGTGGTCCGGACGGTTGCCCGTGCGGTGTTCTGTATGGGAAGAATCAGAGACGAGGAAGAAGAAGGGTTAGGAGACGTAGGATCTTCATCCAATCGCTGAAATGGTGAGAGAGACAGCTGGGAGTTGCATTCTTAATGCGCTCTGGTTCATCATGTGTGGCACCGCACAACCAACATTTTATTATCCAAAATCTGCTTGCTCTTCTTTACCATGTTCGATAGAGCTAGCTTTGTATGTGATCGATAGGCTTTCAATTACTAAGCGGCAATACAACACCGTATTTTCAAGCCGTTCCACTTTCGATTTATATATCGTGGTTATGGTGTACCCCTGTTATGTATACTATGATCTGCCTAGTTGCTGTGTGCTCTTGTTATCATGGTTTGGCAATAAACTCTCTATACAGTATATTATGAACCTATCATCTGCCAGCTATCCTTACTTCTGGAGCCAATTTTTTTGTGTACTTGTGCCAGATTATATAAATGCACGCACCATATTACAACACACATGAGCTCTCTCATCCGAATCCACTGATAGCACATAAGTGTTTTACAGCGCTATGTCGATGTCAAACCGGCGGATCTCGGGTAGGGGGTCTGACTGTGCGTCTAGGCGGATGGTAACGAGGAGACAAGGGACACGATGTTTTACCAGTGTTCGGGCCCTCTTGATGGAGGTAATACCCTACTCCCGCTTGATTAATATTGATGATATGGGTAGTACAATAGTAGATCTACCACCGAGATCGAGAGGCTAAACCCTAGAAGCTAGCCTATGGTATGATTGTTCTATATCTCTATTGACTAGCCTAGCCTCGGTTTATATAATGCACGAGAGGCCTAGGATAACAAGTCCCTAGCCGAATCGCCCGGTGGGGAGGAGTCCTTGTCTTGATCGCCAAGTCTTGTGGAATCTTCCTTGTATCGGCTTAGTCTCGGACTGGCCCATGAGTATCTGACCATGGGGATCCTCGGCCCAATCAACTGATCGGGAGCGGCGTGGTGAGTACCCCTAGTCCGGCACACCGTCGGTAGCTCCCGAACGGTCTTCAAGTTAGGGGCGCTCCTCGATTCTTCGAGGCCCTGTTCTTCATCTCTCGGTCGTCGGTCTTGAAAACTGGTTCAACAAATCTTCTCATCTTGATCTTGAGGATCGCCTAAGTATATCTGAAGAGTTTACCGTTGGGTATCCGAGAGCCCCTTTAAGTTTACAGCCTTTATCAATGTGTCACAGCCCAGCATTAGCCTTGCTTGACTTTGCTTGCTCATCATGTCATCATGTTTAAATTCCTAAGAAACTTGAAATGGGGATGTTGAAACCCTAGCACCAAATGAATTCAACTAGGTTCAAACTTAAAACTTTTCAATGAACCCAAAATGCCCTTCATAAATGTTCACCATCTTTGGTCCTGGCTAAACCCTCCGCCAAAAAATGGTTTCATATTTTTGGAGGCTATTTTGATTTTGCACCAAGCCATAAGTATTTGCATTTGGGCAATTTAAAACCCTATAAATAATTTAAAATGCCCAAATAATCTTGAAGGTATTTTTAGGCTATTGAGAATATTTTCAAATGCGCCTCCGAATATTTTCAGTTTTTAAGTAAATGGAATAGTATTTTACTATTTCAAAACGGAAACGAAACAAATAAAAACAAAAAGCAGGAAAAGAAGAGAGGAAAGAAACCTTACGGACTTACCTCTCCAGCCCACTGCACCAGCCCACGGCCATTGAGCCCAATGCATTGGCATTCCTACCGCTTTCCTCCTGTCGTCTTCCCCTAGCCGGGGAGAATGGTAGCGTGGCGTGTGAGCACCTGAGCGTGCGGCCACCCTCCTGCTGCTGCCGCTGCTGGAGTCGGCCCAGGCGCCCACGTGCATCATGAGCCCTCCTGGATCTCTCTCACAATCCGTGCTTCCCCCCCTCCTCTCTGTTCCTCCTGGCCTTGCGGCAGGCGCCACCCTCGCCACCATCGCCGACCACATGACCTGGCAATCCCCGCCTCTCGTGCTATCCCGCTGTCCGCCTCGGCGCGTGTAGCTTTTCCCTCAACAAGCAAGCCCGGGCGCCCTCAAGCAGCGACCCGCCGTCTTCTTCAACCCCGGTCCGTCGAGATCGTCACCGCCGTTCCGCTGCACGGACCTCCCTCGAGCCTCTTGAGCACCCGATGGCCTCGCCGTGAGCACCTCGTCGTTTTCCCTCTCCTTTCTTCCTCATTTGCGTGCGTAGCCGCACTAACCACCGGACGAGCTCATCGCCATACCGTAGTTCCTCACCGCCGTGGCAGGGGCCACCCAGCTTGCGCTGGCGCATCACCATGTTCGGCCCCCCTCCGGAGAGCATAGCGCTTTGGTTTCTCCTCTACCGCACCGTGGCGTCGACCCCTTCGCGTTCGAACTCCGGCCCACGCGCGAATGCGCTTCGCCGTCGTTGATTCCGGCGACCACGGGGCCTCCGATGCGGCTAGCTAGATCTTGGGCATGCTCGGGCTACCTTACCGGTGGCCTTGGCCAAG
>JAHIAM010005851.1:0-25010 GCA_021605205.1 Aegilops longissima
AGCTAACTTTGTGAAAACTATTCTTTAATCTCTAGCATTGAACCTATGAAGGTCGAAGAAGCATTGAAAGATCCGGATTGGATAAATGCTATGCATGAAGAGCTACACAACTTTGAGAGGAACTAAGTTTGGACATTGGTTGAGAAACCCGACAACAACCACAACATCATCGGTACCAAATGGGTGTTTCGTAACAAGCAAGATGAAGATGGACAAGTAGTTCACAACAAAGCACGTCTCATCGCCCAAGGCTACACACAAGTCGAAGGTATGGACTATGGTGAGACTTACGCCCCCGTTGCTAGACTTGAGTCCATTCGCATCTTACTTGCCTATGCTAATCATCATGATATCACCTTGTACCAAATGGACATTAAAAGTGCTTTTCTAAATGGTGAAATAGAGGAGGAAGTTTATGTTAAGCAACCTCTCGGCTTTGTCAATCCTAAGAAACCCAATCATGTTTACAAACTTCACAAAGCTCTTTATGGTCTTAAACAAGCTCCTAGAGCATGGTATAAATGTTGACCAAGTTCCTTATTGAAAAAGGCTTTGAAATTGGGAAAATTGATTCCACACTTTTTACTAAAAGGGTTAATGGTGAACTATTTGTGTGCCAAATCTATGTTGATGATATTATATTTGGTTCAACTAACCCTCATTTTAGTGAAAAGTTTGGGAAGCTAATGTCGGAGAAGTTTGAGATGTCTATGATGAGTGAACTCAAATTCTTTCTTGGGTTGCAAATCAAGCAAACTAAGGAAGGTACTTTTGTTTCTCAAACTAAGTACACCAAGGACTTATTCAAGAAGTTCAATATGCAAGAATGCAAAGGTATGACTACACCCATGCCTACTAGTGGACATCTTGACTTAACCAAAGATGATGAACCGGTTGATCAAAAGGTTTATCGCTCTATGATTGGTTCATTGTTATATCTATGTGCTTCACGTCCCGATATTATGCTAAGTGTGTGCATGTGTGCACGATATCAAGCTGCTCTAAAGAATGTCATCTTAAGGCCGTGAAAAGGATAGTGAGATACTTAATCCATACACCAAATTTTGGCATTTGGTATCCTAAGAGGCCTCTTTCGATCTTGTTGGCTACTCCGACTCGGACTATGCGGTGACAAGGTTGATAGAAAGTCCACTTCGGTACTTGCCAATTTCTTGGTAGATCTCTTGTGTCTTGGTCCTCCAAGAAACAAAACTCGATATCCTTATCCACTTGCCGAAGCGGAATACATTCTGCTGGTTCATGTTGTGCTCAATTACTTTGGATGACCCAAACTCTTAAAGATTATGGGATATATGTGAAACATGTTCCATTGCTTTGTGACAATGAAAGTGCTATCAAAATTGGTCATAATCCGTACAACATTCTCGAACTAAGCATATTGAAGTTCTTCATCATTTCATTCGAGATCATGTTGCTAAGGGTGACATTGATCTTAAGCATGTTACTACGAAAAGCAATTAGCGGATATATTCACTAAACCTCTTGATGAGAAAGTGTTTTGCAGGTTAAGAGGAGAATTGAACATCATTGATGCTTCAAACTTGGAGTAGAAACTCCATTGGATACATGCAAGACATGAGCTTATGCCTAATCCTTGATATCTCTCCTATGATGGAAATCTTATGTCTTGGATATATTTGTATCTTGCATGTTATCTAACCCATGTAGGTACTTGGTTGAATCAAATTCCATGAGGTTGTAACCTACTCATATCTTGAGCAATCTCTACATCACCAAGTCTCTACACAAGGTGGTTGAAGCCAAGGAAGCACAAAACCATTTAAACATATCCTTTGACAAATTCTATGTTGAGCTTCATGATTGTCATTGTTGGATACACAAGTGCTCTTCCTTGCAGAACTAACCCATGTAGGTAGATGGACTCAAATTCCAAGTGGTGCTCCAAATTCTTGATGAGCTACATCAACCTTGAGCAACCCACACAAGTTCAACTACATGGACGACACCACCAACCAAGGTATGTTATTCCATCTTAGAAGCTTTACTCCAAGTCATGAGTTAAAGCAACTCGACAAGATGTGAATACATCAAGATGTTAAACGAAAATGGCAACCCCATTTTGAGCTTAACGATGAGTATGACCTATGATCAAGTGATCTCACTTGACTCCTAAGTCAATATACTCTAACATAGGTGACTTTGTACCATCTCTAGATGAAGTTCTCTTGTGTTCTTTTCTTAGTTTTTGCATTTTCTCATGCATATGTTTTCCTTTCAAAAAACTTCATCTAGATTTCTTTTCCTTTGCTCTGCATTTTCTTCAATTCATTGCATATCATTCATAAATTCCTTGCAAATCTTTGTGAGATCTTATTAGTCAAGTGAGCTGGGGTGACAAGTGTTTTCTCTGCGATGAACTCGGTTACCCGATTTGTTATTTTCGGTCCAAGAAAACTTTCATACCAAGAACATACCACTCGGTGCCACCGATTTCTAACAAAAATCAGTTTGCCACTTATTTTGTGTTTCTTTTGATCCACTCCACTCAATGAATCTTGTCCTCTACAAGCATCACATTTTATCATTGCTTTTTTGTGACTCAAGGATCAAACCCATTCCGACAAATTCGTGGGGAGAGAGCTCAATTTTATCAAGACCTTCTTGGAAATTGATGTCAAAGGGGAGAGAGATCACATCAAAGCTTATCATTTAGAGAGAATCACATCGGAAAGAATCAATCTCGGAGGAGAGAGATCTCGGGGAGATAATACTAGTAGAGTATTTCTCAAGGATCCCGGATGCTTGGTGTTCAAGAGGAGAATGCCAATGTCTTCTTGAGGGAAAGACATGTTCATATGTGCTTATTTGCATTAGCCATTAGCTCTTCATTTATATCTTTCAGCTCGATTTTGTTCCTATCTTCTCCCGTATCCCATGCTAGATTCGGGGCAAGACATCTAAGGAAAGAAATCATCTAAATTCATTGCATATCTTTTCTTGGGGAATGTCTAATTGTAGTTTTCCACTCTCCTGTCATCCCATTTGGTATTCTTGTGGTTTCTTTTGTTTGCTCGGCTAGTAGGTTTTGTTATTTAACCTTGTTTTGGTTCATTCCATCCTAAGCCAACTCAAGACTACAAGGTAAGTATATGCATCACAATCATGTGTATGAGGAATTCTTCTTTGTACATCTGTTTGCAAGAAGGACTCATGGGCATGGGTATTTTCTTTAATATTCTTTGCTCATGCATATGGCCAAGATACATGTAACACATTGCCTGCTCTATCATGGTTATGCTATCACATGCTTCTATATTCCATATTCACATGATTTCATACATGTAGGGGCCTATGCTTTAATGTCTTTCCAAAGCTTTACTTGCTATTCTTTATATCTTTATCTAAAGCTTTGATGTATGTTGCCATCAATTACCAAAAGGGGAGATGAAAGCACAAGTCCCCTAGGTGGTTTTGGTAATTAATGTCAACATATCTCTTGGATAACACTTTTATCTAGTATGTTTAGATAAGTTCAACAATGGAGTGGCATGAACTAAAGGATGTGGAAACTCCTCGAGATGCTATGGATAAAGGTTGGCTCAAGCTTCAAGCTCAAGACTCTTCATTTTAATTTTAGTGATCCAAGATCATATTGAGTCTATAAAAGCCAATACTATCAAGGAGGGATGAGGTGTTGTAATGAGCCTCTTGCTTCAAGTGAGTGATATGCTCCAAATACCTCAACTACTTTCCCACTTCCACAATATGTCCTAAAACCTAAAGTCAAACTATTGTGATTCTTCCTATCGGGCCCAAGTTTGGATGTCTTCCAGCCACAAACCCTAGGCAAATCGGTCTCACCGATAGGGATCTCGGTCTCCCAGATGGGATTTAATCTCTCTGTATGTCCATTATCAAAATCGGTCTCACGAGTTTGAGCAATCAACTCCGAGATTACAATGCAAACTTTCTGTTGACTCATTATCAAAATCGGTCCCACCGAGTTTGATGTCAGTCAATCGAGTTTGCACCAACTCTGGGTTAGCTAAACCAAAATCAGTCTCACCCGGTTTGTTTCGGTCTCACGAGATTCGTTATGCCTAACCCTAACCATTCGGTCCTACCGAGTTGCATTTCGGTCCCAGAAAATCCTAAATTCACTAGATTTCTGAATCGGTCCGGAGTTTCTCAATTCGGTCCCCCGAGTTTGGAAAATTGTGTGTAACGTTTAGATTTTGTGTGGAGGCTATAAACCCTCCCCTCCTCTTCATTTGGGAGATCCATCGGTGAACCTACACCTCCATCCTATTTCGAGAGAGAACTACCTACTCATGTGTTGAGGCCAAGATATTCCATTCCTAATATGAATCTTGATCTCTAGCCTTCCTCAAGTTGCTTTCCCTCAAACCCTCTTTCCACGATCCAAATCCTTGAGAGAGGTTGAGTGTTGGTGAGACTATCATTTGAAGCACAAGAGCAAGGAGTTCATCATCAACACACCATTTGTTACTTCTTGAAGTGGTGTCTCCTAGATTAGCTAGGTGTCACTTGGGAGCCTCGACAAGATTGTGGAGTTGAACCAAGGAGTTTGTAAGGGCAAGGAGATCGCCTACTTCATGAAGATCTCCGCTAGTGAGGCAAGTCCCGTGGGCGGCGGCCATTGGGGGATAGACAAGGTTGCTTCCGTGGACCCTTGTGGGTGGAGCCCTCCATGGACTCGCCAACCGTTCCCTTCGTGGGTTGAAGTTCCATCAATGGATCGATAGCACCACCTATCGGAACCACGACAAAAACATCCGTGTCTCCAATTCGTTTGAATCCTCCAAACCCTTCCCTTTTTTCTTGCAAGTTGCATGCTTTACTTTGCTCTTATACTCTTTTGCTTGCTTGTTATGTATTGAAAAGGTTAAACTTTGCCTAAACTCCTTAAACTTTAATAAGGTTAAAACTGCAACTTTGGTTTAGTGTTAATCACCCCCCCTCCCTCTAGACACCTCTTCTCAAGATCCCTGGGCACCCTAGAGAACAAGTTGATGTTGATCTCTCCCAAGTGTGGTGCCCCCTCCATCATAGTCCACCTCGATAAACCTGGATTCTTGGGAAGCCTGCGTTGGTAGAACATCAACATCGTCCTGCCGGTGTCTTTGAAACTCTCCCTCAACACTCGGTGGATCGGAGTTCGGGGCGTCATTGGACTGAATTTGTGAACTTGGAGGTCTCGTTGGTATTTGATGGTCGGATCGTGAAGGCGTCCGACTCATCAACCGTGTTGTCCGCTTCCCTTCGGTCTCAGTGCGTGGACAACCTCTCCCCCTCGTTGCTTGCATCACCGATCTTGCGTGTGTAGAAATTTTTTGAAATTACTACGTTCCCAACGTGGCATCGAGGCCTGGTTTTATGCGTGATGTCATGTGCCGAGTAGAACACAAGTGAGTTGTGGGCGATATAAGTCATCTTGCTTACCAGCATGTCATACTTTGGTTGGGTATTGTTGGATGAAGCGGCCGGACCGACATTGGTCCGCTTACGAGACCGGTTCTTCGCGTGCTTTGCATAGAGGTGGCTAGCTGGTGTCGGTTTCTCCAACTTTAGTTGAACCGGGTTCTCCGGTCCTTGCGAAGGTTAAAAAGCACCAACTTGACAAAAATGTTTGGTTTTTTAGGTAAATTCTTTAATAATAAAAGCAACCAAATAATCTAACTTTTTTTTGCGGGCGTTGTGATGTGATATGGTCAAGGCGTGATGCTATATTTTATTGTATGAGATGATCATGTTTTGTAAGAGTTATGACAATTTGGGAAACCATATGGTTGTCGCTTTTTGTTAATGCAATAAAATGCATTTATTTACTTTAAAGATAAAGGGCGACAATGATGCTCGATGGAGATCAAGGTGTCGCGGGGATGGTGATCATGATGGTGCCGGAGATGGGTCACAAGCACAAGATGATTATGGCCATATCATATCACTTATATTGATTGCATGTGATGTTTATCTTTTATGCATCTTATCTTGCTTTGATTGGGTAGCATTATAAAATCCCTCACTAAATTATCAAAGTATAAGTGTTCTCCCGATGCCCTTGAAAGTTTTGCTTTGAGACACCCGTAATGTCGGGTGTGATAGGCTCTATGTTCAAATACAATGGGTGCAAAACAGTTTGCACGGAATACTCAGGTTAAACTTGGAGCCTAGCATATAACAGATATGGCCTGGAACACGGAGACCGAATGGTGGTTCGGGTCAAACCGGCGGATCTCGGGTGGGGTCCCGGGTTGCGTCTAGGCGGATGGGGGAGACAAGGGACACGATGTTTTACCCGGTTGGGCCCTCTCGATGGAGGTAAAACCCTACTCCTGCTTGATTAATATTTGATGTCGTGGTACAAGAGTAGATCTAACGAGATCGGGCTAAACCTAGAAGCTAGCCTATGGTATGATTGTTGTTGTCCTGGACCCCTCGGTTTATATAGACACGGAGAGGTTAAGTTACATGGAGTCGGTTACAATGGGAGGAGATCTACATTTTGAAGCTTGCCTTCCAGAAGGAAAGTCCCATCCGGACCGGGACGAAGTCTTCAATCTTGTATCTTCATAGTCCGAGTCGGCCATCCGGACACCCCCTAATCCAGGACTCCCTCGGTAGCCCCGAACTGGCTTCAATGGCCAGTCCGGGATTGTCGGCATTAAAGGCGGGTTCCTCCTCGAATACTCCATAGAAGATTTTGAACACAAGGATAGTGTCCTCGCAAAATAAGTTCCACATAACCGTGAGAAAATATTTACACAAATCCAATTTTGATGTATTCAGCGTGACATCACATGGAAGCCTTTAGAATCATTTCTTGTCCCCCTCGCCTTAAGCGGTTTCCTTGCGTCTTGTGGGGATCGTGCCCCCTTATGATTCTCATCAACAGGGGGTAACCCAAGTGACCGTTGGTATATTCCTCAATGGGCGGTCCCGCGGTCAGGGGAGGGCCTTATTCAACCTCTTTATAAAGAGAAACCTACTCCTTTCTTTCAATCTCAATCGAATCCGCCTCTGCCTCGGTTCCAACACCCAAAGCTCCAGATTGAGCGCGGACCTTGATGATGTCGGCTCGGCCTTCAAGGCGGTGGATGCCTTCCTCCGTTACGGAAGAAGGCGTGCTAAAGCGAGAGATGCAGGAATCTAACCGTGAAATCTCGCATAGGCTGCCTGCTCAAGGGCAGGTTATTCCCACTCCCAAGCCTGGTGAGAGCATGGTGTTCGCGTCTCACTTCCTTGAGGCTAGGCTTCCCGGCGGACCCCTGTGAGGGCTCATGTTTTATTATGGGCTGGAATTTCACGACTTGGCTCGAGTCTATCCTCCACATCTCATCGTTCATACGTGTGTGAAGCCTTCCTCCGCATTACTCCTCACTTGGATTGTGGCTTAATACCTTCAAAGTAGAGCGAAGATGATCGAGGGCAACAAGCAGTCTTGGGCGCTGTTATAAGCAAGAATCTTGCGCTCCATGGCCCAAGGGCTCTTTTCAAGAGGAGTTCAGCTTATGGCAGAGTGGTTTTATATCACAGCTCGGGGGCACCAAGTGGGTGGCGCCACCTGCCTTCGCTCGGGTCCCCCACCATAACTAGCGTCATGGGTTAATAAAGGGTTAAGCGGGGGCCGTCAGGGCGTGCCCTTGTTGCAGGGCGCATCAGAGATCTCCTAGAGAGACATCAATCTGGTCGCGGCGGCGAGTCATGTTGATTAAATCGCACCTTGCCTTGCAAATGTCGCCCCCTCCTCCTGTGGGAGTTTAATCCGGAGGACCACGAGCTCTCCAACATTTTGGTAGCGGCGCCCATGGAGATGTACAAATTGTTATTGGATCACAAGCAATGTGGGACTCAACCGAGATGCAAGTCTGAGCTGCAATGCCGGATACTCAAGTAAGTAGCCTGTGCCGGACCGCCATCCGTATATTTATCATAAAATTGCCCTTAAAGAGATGTCCCTTAAACAGGAGTGGATAAGCGAAAGCAAAGCTAATCGGTGTCGACCCCCTCCACGAGACCACGCGGATCCGTGTTAACCAGGATCTGGAGGTTGCGCCTTTGGAAGAAAGCGAAGGGGGCTAAGAAGCTACCGCCTCCCGAAGGCTATCGGGAAAGGAGGAATCGAGAATCCCTCCATCCGGGTAGAAGAGGACCGCCTCGGAAGACCGGAGACCATAGTCTCAAAGCGGGGAAGAAATCTTCGTCGAGAGGTCTGCGCCGAGATGCCTTGGGCCTGTGCCCCCAAGGGGATCAGCCCTCCGTGAGCCGTAAGTAGAGGGAGTTTTAAAATAAGAACATCCTGTTCTATTTACGGAAGATAACGAATTTTACCTTGTAGTTCGGATCTCAGCCCTTCTCAGTGAGCTCATCTTGAGGATCTTGATAGGAGATGATGGAGCGGAACACCTCCCCCGCCATACCGCCTTGCGGCGGCGACCCTGAGTGTCATCACGGAGGTTTCTCCGAATCCGCAGGGCGGAGCGTCGTATGGCTCCCAAAGCCCTCCATGTCGGCCTTGAAAAAGGCCATCGGACCGAAGTCCGGCACCGTCCGGTGCAGCGGTCGGGCGAAGGATCTGCTCGGCGTCTATCTCGAGAAGAACACGTGCATTGATGGCACGGTGATTGAAGATTTCATCCGGAGCGGGTTACCGAGAGCCGTCGGAGTTCTTGAGCGGGTTTTGAGATCTGCGAAATGATGTACCTTTTGACAGTTCCGCATAAGATCGCCTGTGTAGATAGTAGCCCGAGACTCGGTTGCCTTGTCAAAAAATGGCCGCGCCGAGGATCATAATCCTAGGTATAATATGTCGCCCTTCAGTGTAGGTGGCGAAGTGTCGGTGTTAGCGGACTGATGAATGCCGAGCTAAGCGGCAACTTGACATGGCAGGATGCGACATCGCGCTTGTCAACAAGCGGCAGCGAGTCCCAAGGTATGCAATTTCTCGCGGACACGGTAAGGGGCTTGATGCCCGTGCCTTACAACATGTATGCTTGATGCAGATGGTGCGCTGCCATGGAGAACCTTTGGCGGAACTCGGCCGAGCCAAGGAAGGCCGGAAAAGTGATCGGCTGCCTTAAAAGGGGCGAAGGTCCGAAAGGTTGCTCCTGCGAAGAAGAAGGAAATGGCGAGATGGCTGTGAAGTTGAAGAATGCTGCCGACCGCGCAAGCTTCTTGAAAAAAGAAGATCGGGAAACGAAGGACGGAAAGGCCACTACGAGGCCAAGGATGCTCGCTCGCAATGAGAGTATGAAGGAGGGCTCGTCGGGCCGAAGATATGCGGTGGAAAGCCCTTTATGCCGGATGAAGTTCGGGGATCCTAAATATGCTCCTTGGACGGTTGTGGAGTCGGGGACCTTACGGACTTGGCGGCGGGCGGGGCGAAACTTCCGAGATCAAAGGATCACGAAGTGGAAAAGCTTTTGGTGCATTCCACAATCGGCCCCACTTCCATTAACGTCGTTTGGCGCTGGGAGCTGAATAGGTTATCCGGTGCCATGAAGTATGTCTTGAGTCATCTATGCGGAAACCCGGCGAAGAGTTATTTTTCTTGGTGCAAATTCCTTGTGCGGTGCAAATTAATGCAATGAAGGTCGCATGCATAGGGTGCGAATGGCTCTTGCCGTGTCAAGACATCTTTGGGGAGATGAAGGCCACGATGTTGCATCCCAAGATTGGACGGGAGCCGGTACATGCAAAGCACTATTTTAGGAATTGGGGGCTAATAAAGGCTGCTGAAGGATATTATGTTAATAAACTATTATTGTAAAACAATGTTTGGGAATATAAAGCTTTTTATACTTGTGCCTTCAAAATTAAAATACCTCTGTGGCCGTTAATGTATATTATATATAACCTGAAAGATGGCATTTTGACTTAACCCCGCATATAATGCGGGGGTGTTAAAAAAGCGCATTTTCACTGATCAACTCTTGTCCTATAAAAGGTGATAAGCGCAGCGAACTAAACAACGGACTATAATGCTTTATCACTTTCACTTAGGCATAGGAGTTTGGGTGGGGCTACTATATAGCCCACAGGGAGCCGCTCACCCGGTCGGAACATGTGTGCCTGACGGAAAGCACCGCCGTTAATGTGGAGGAATCCTAAAGATTTGGTGGGCCATCAGTGGTTGACCAGTCTCACGCTATATCATGAGATCAGTTTTGGCTTTCTCTCTTGAGGTGCTTTCGCTTTGGCGAACGGGGCACAATCGCGTAGTTCTCCGGTGCCGCCTTAGCCGATAAGCGGAGCGTAAGGCAGCAAAACACAGGGCGGGCAAACCAACATTTGACCAAAGACATGATTGGCTGATGCATATAAGGCCAAACTCCGATGCGAACACTCCCTAAGGTATTTGGTCTTTATAAAGCAGGTTGAAAACGCCCTTAGTAATAAGCCCACGGTGTCCGAGTGCAGGCAAAAATTCAGCGTGGCCACATGCCAAGGCCAGCCTCCACCTCGGTTATAGCAAGAAATCGGGGATGTGTATCAACAGAGAGCAGTAAAAAGGTTTACGGGGTCTTAATCGAAAAGAATCCTTGGAGCGGGTCCCTCCTGCGTCGCGCTGTGTCTCCGTTGTGCGTATCACGGGCCAGGTGTAGCAGGTGTTCATCTATAAAAGAGGAACTTAGTTGAAAAGATGTCGAAAATGTCGTTATATTAAATAAACAAAGTACAATTCAAAAATGAATAAAATTGAGCTTTATTGTCTCTTAATGTACATGCGGGCCCCTTATGCGGGGTATCGGCTAAGTAAGCCCTTGTATGTTTCTGCGGACTCGTCTAGCCATGTCAAGGTCTGACGACCTGTTTAGGTGTTTTGATTAGTGAAGCGGTTTAGTGTGTGGCTGTCAAGGCAGCGCACAATCTTCCGTACTCGAGGAACACTCAATATTTCCCTTTAATGAGATGATGCCTCATGGACGGGCATTTTAACTATAAGAGATGCATAATGCGGTATTGCATTAAAGAGGCGAAACTTGGCGTTCAGTGATGTTGATAGCTACTTGTAAATGGGGCGATGTGGAATGTGAGCTTTTAGCCGGAAGTTGTCGGGTGAGCGAACATAACTTCTAGCATGAGAGAGCCCGTGCAATGGGCATCTGGGCTGGGTTACCCTTGAAAGGAAGTGTTGCTATGGCGGTGTTGTTGGGTCTATCCCATTTTGCGGTTGTGTCCTGATATAGCAAGTTTAGATCCTTTTCGCCGTCCATTAGGACTTGTTGTAAAGTGGAATCTTTGGTCAATTAAAGGCCCGGTCCGGATACTTCTAGAGTAATCCTTTGGTGAAGATGATTGTTTTTAACAACCCGTGGCGGGACTCCTCCGGGATAGGCCGTATGGTGGCGTATCTCTATAAACGCCACCTGTTTTTCCCTTTGTCCGTGAAGTGAGTTTTTTGTTTTGACTTCTTGTGGGAAATTCTTTTGTTTTCATTGCTCTGCTTGTGGGGTTACGTCATCGTCCTCGTTTGGTGTGGAGCCCTTGTTTCAGCGTTGAGTTTGCGGTTGCTTGAAGACCCAACAATCTTGGGGTATGGTTTGCAGGCTTCCGGGAATCTTGGGTTTGACATATCTTGTCCAAGATTTTGTTTAGGTTAGATAGCTCGGTCCATGTTATCCTTGAGGGCAGCTTTTTGATTCTTTGGAGCTTTTAATCCGGTGTTGACTGCCGTGCTCTTGGGTTGTTTCCCTTGATGCAGCCTTTGGTCCTTGCTGCGTCGCGGTTTCCCGTTCCATCCCTAACCCGGATGTACTTGGGTGTTGGTTTGCATCTTGAACCAGCTATCCTCTCCTTGAAAAGTGGGTCATGAGGCTTGTTTGGGCCCATTGTTCTTGGCTTTTCTTGGCGAGGTGTCTTTGGACCATTGTCTCCGGCCGTGTTTAAAGCTGCTAAGGCTTGGGGGGAAGATCCTACGGTTCTTTTTAGTAAGAAATTTGTTCCGGAGTTTCGGGCTGATTCTCCGGGTTGTTGAGGTTATATGACCGTTGCCATCCGGGTCGGACATGGTCCCTTGAAAATTTGCCGAAAAGCATCCTCGACTCTTCCCAACTTCCAATGGTGTTTCGGGGGCTTTTAAGCCAATGCCGGGCTGGCCCTTTGAGCTTGAGGGTAAGTATCTTATGGCGTGGAGATCATCTCCTCTAGCCATGTGTATGTGGAGATGTAATCCTCAATCCGAGACTCCAGTTGCATTGTTCCTTTATGCCTCTATGTTTCGGGCTTGTCCGGCTGGAAATTCATGATCCGGCACCTCATCGATGAAACATAGGGGGTTGTAAACCCTTATATTTGGGGTACCGTGTGTTGGATACTTGATGCGTTGCATTGCTTACTGACTTGCTTTTTGGCCGTGATAGATCTGCTGGGCCATCTTTTTATGTGAATCCTTGTCGGATGGCGTGCCAACTTGTGTCCGGCCCCTTTGCCAGCTTATGTTGGCCATGGGGTTGTTCACCCGGCCGGGTGGCTTTCTTATTTTTTTTGATTGCGGGGGCTCTAAGGCCTCCTCATCAAATTCCGGGTAATTTTAAGCTTTGGATAGCTCTTTGTCTGGGGGCCATCCCGTATTTATCTGGGTTAGTACTTTGCTCCATCTAGTTCAGTGCATCTTCCACTTTTTTTGAGCTTCCATACCTTTTTAGAACTCGTGCATGGCGGCGAGCCTTTTATGGAAGGTTCTTCTGCTCTTGGCTTGTCCGGCGTGGTCGTCCGGGACTTTATTTCGCCGGGGCGGGTTGTTTATCCAAGTTGCCCTGTTAGGACGGTTGCTCGATGGCATGTTCGTGTGGTGGTTCACCCCTGCTCTATGGCTTTTGGTGTAGCTCCTTCTCGCCGAGGGTGGGGTTTGAAGGGCGCTTACGTCGCCCGCTTTGACTTCTTTGAGGCGATCCCTAGTTGCGTCCCTTTGTTCCCGTCATCGTTTCTTTTAAATTGTGTCCACCATGTATACATCATGAGATGGGGTGGTTGTCCGGTTGCCCTATAGGCTGGTTCTTTCCTCTCCCATTCGTCCTTCCGTGATGTCTTGGTCGGTCGAGCATGTCGGTTAAATCATCGGCCGGTGGCTATAAGTGGGTGGTGGATGGGCTTTGAATTTCTTCTTCGTCCGCATCCCAACCTTGCTGACCATATCCGGCCGAGGGCTCTCCGATGAAGAGAGAACTTTGGTAATTCAGAATGTCACCAAAGGCGGTTTGAAAGATGTCCGGCGGTGAACTCCATGATCGGCGCCCAATTCGGTTCGATTGGCGTGGAAGTTTTGGGTCGGGAGGTCCGCACTTTGGAGTCCGGGCCCGGAAGGAAAAGGCTGGCGTTCCCGGTCGCCGTAAATTCAACCCGGGGTGTCCAGCCACCCGCCCTCGGTTGGGAGTGGCTCAAACTAAGGGTCGGGCCAGACGCAGTACCCTCCGCAGCCTTTGGCCGGCAAAACTGATCATGCCGGCGTAAGGTCCGGCTCTTTCTGATTGTGGCTGGGATCCGTCGAATCAAATCTCCGCGGACGTCGGCCGTGTAGTTTAAACTTCAAATCTGACCGATGGCGGAATTAAAGGCTTTCGTCTGCTCGGATGGCCAAGCGAATTGGTAGCGGATGCAAAACCCCCGAATCCCGAAATCTTTCCAGGAGAAAAGTCTCACGGACCGCGCCGTTGTTGATGATGGAACCAGGGCCTAAGATGGCGAGATAGAGGAACTCCAATAAACACCAATTCGGGTGTCAAAACCGGTGGATCTGGGTGGGGGTTCCGAACCATGCGTCTAAGGCGGATGGTAATAGGAGACAAGGGCGATATTTTTCCCAGGTTGGGCCCTCTCGTTGGAGGTAAAACCCTACTCCCTTGATTAATATTGATGATATGGGTAGTACAAAAGTAGATCTACCACGAGATCGGAGGCTAAACCCTAAATAGCCTATGGGCCTTGATTTTTGTTGTCCCTTGGGACTAAAACCCTCCGGTTTATATAGACAAGGGAGAGGGTTAAGTTACATAAGTGGGATTTACAATGGGAGGGAATCTACAATACCCGTTCCCATAAAACGCCTTCCGCCAAGGAAAAGTCCCAATGGGACCGGGGGAAGTCCCAATCCTTTATCTTCATAGTCCCGGGAGTCCGGGCCAAGGTTATAGTCCGGCCATCCGGACACCCCCTAATCAGGGACTCCCTCCCAATGGGCTAATCATATAGTAGATTGATCAACCTTAGTGATGTTCACCATTAAATTCTCCATCTCAAATGGTCGGACATGGTTTAGTTGAATTTGGATCATATGATTCCTTAAGGATTAGAGGGATGTCTTATCTAAATTGGGAGGTTCTTAAGTAATATGATTAATTGAACTTAAATTTTATCATCAACAGGCCTGATAGTATCTTGCTTGTCTTGTTTGATTGTGAAGATGGGGTCTTTGTTCGGAATTTTTAATGTGTTTTCCTTGAAAAGCAAAGTTGAAATATGATGGTAGCAATTCAAATTGGTCCGTAACTTGAGGATTATTGTAACACCCGGTTAACTTTCCATATTTGTAACTCCAACTCTTGCCATTTTCGGCATTGTGATATGATATTCCCTCCGTGGTTGGGTTTTCTTCATTTTGCATTTTGTCCATGTCATGCATTTTATATCATGTCATCATGTGCATCGCATTTGCATCGTGTTAATCTCATGATTCCGAGCATTTTTCCGTTGTCCGTTTTAATCCGGCACTCCTATCTCCCCGGCGTCCCTTTTCGTTTTTCCGTGGCGGGTACTAAACTTTCTCGGAATGGACCGAGGTTTGTCAAGTGGCCTTGGTATACCACCGTGACCACCGGTCAAGTTTGGGTCATTTGGAGCTCGTTTGGTACTCAGCGGTTAACCCCTTATAAAGGCCTCTTTTAAGTTGCAGCCCAACACCTTCAAAATAGTCCAATAACCCATCTAAGTCACTTCCATGCTCTCCGTCGTTCGATCACGATCGTGTGGGCTTCACCGGACTCTCCTAGCTCCCTCTTGCCTATTTAACCCCCCATTTCCAAATCCGGGTCTTTACCTCCCGAAACCCTAAAAATCGTCCCCGCCGCCCGGAACCGTCCCGCCCGGGAAACCGCCGCCGCCGCGGCCCTTGGCGTCGCGCCATGGCCCGCGCGCCTACGCCCCGCCCGGCCAGCCGAAACCCCCTCCCGGCCATTCCCGCCGCCCTTCCGCCAGCAGGGCGCCCGGCCAGCTCCCGCCCGCGCCCGGGCGCCTCCGCCATCCGCCCGGGGCCCGTCGCCCGCCTCGCCACCCCTAAATCCCGTCGCCCCCGGCCGCCCCGTCGCCCCTCCGGCCGCGCCCCCCCCCGCCGGCCCTCTCCCTTCCGGCCCGGGAGCTCCGGCGAGGCCCGCCCCGGATCGGTCGATCGGATCTAAGGCCGGGTTGATTTCTCCTTCCCCCCAAATTTCATCTAAGTTTTTATTAATTGTTTATTTGATTTTCAACGCATCATAACTTTCACCTTTAGCTCCGTTTTGCGTGTAATATGTCAAAATTTAGTCTCGAAGAGTAGATCATTTCATCTCATTGCATCATTTTCATTTGAGCTCATCTTGATGCCCAAAATGCTGTTAAGACTATGTGAGTTTTTCTTTCTTATGAACTTGCACTTTATTATTTTGCTATGATTGATGTGTGCACCCTATGAATTTGAGTCCTACATGTGTTTTGTAATATGCCATGCCATCTTTCCAGGGGTGTATGCCATGTATTTTTGTGATCTATGTGGTGACTAGCACAAGCATGCAAAGTAGGTGTCTGATGTTGCTGATTTCAGCCCTTTTTTGATATTTTGATGCCATGTTAACTTGATGCTAGAGAATCCATGCATATTTTGAGATACTTCATAAGGATGTTTTGAACATATGGTTATGCTCTATCCATCCATGCCTTTGTTTGCAATTATGGAGTGCCATAGCTTGAGTCAATCGAGCTCTACTTTTGCTATCAAATGTTTCTGGAATTGTTTACATGTTATTCAATTTTGCCAAGGTTGTTGTGGTTGATCCGTGTATGCTATGATGTTGTTCTTGCCATGTATGTCTTCTATATGTCTTCTTGATGTATGTATGCTTAGTTTATCATGAAAGGCTCTGTAGTAGTGCTTTGAGCTCTTAAACATGCCTACTTGTTTCTGTTTTGACATGCCATGTTCTGAATCCAATTGAAACTTGCTATATTGACATGGGTGTTACTATATTTTGATCCTTTTTGGCTTATGGTCAGTAAGGGACTTTTGTTCTATGCTTTGAGTAGATTCATGCCATGCCTTGTTTTGCTATTATAAGTTCCTGTAGCATGTTGTTTTCTTGCTCTGAACATTGCTACCGATGCTTTTTTTGCCATTCCATTTGATATTTTTGCACTTTTGCCATGCTTGTTTGAACCTGTTATGATGTGAATTTAGCCGTAGCTCAGTGTTCATCTTTTGTCAAGCATCTTGAGTAGATCACTGCCATATGCTTTGTTGATACGTTTGGGTGCAGTAGCTTAATTTCTTGTTGCTTGCTAAGTGGCATCATCTTTGTTAATGGCGGTTTGTGCCATTCTTGTTTTGCTTGTCATTTGCAAACCGTGCATCCGATTCGGTGATCTTTATATCGATTTCAACGAAATCATCTCATCTTTCAGTGGCATACTTGGTTTGCCAAGTTGATGCCTGGTTCATCATTTTCCTTCCGGGCCTTTCGCATTGCATATCACATATATTCATGTTTTGCATCATGTTGTTGTGCATTGCCGTGATTTATTTGGTTCCTTTGTTTGTGTTCTTGCTTTGGGTAGAGCCGGAGGGAGTCGTGAGCGAGGAACCTGTTGAAACCTTCGAGGATCAAGCTTTGACAACTCGAGAACATTGAGGAAGATGACCATACCCTCGAAATCACTTCTATCTTTGCTATGCTAGTTGCTGCTCTTTTGCTATGCCTTGCTCGATGCCTATCACTTGCTTATCATGCCACCCATATTGCCATGTCAGCCCTAACCATCCTTTCCTAGCAAACCGTTGATTGGCTATGTTCCGCTTTGCTCAGCCCTCTTTAAGCGTTGCTAGTTGCGGGTGAAGTTGAAGTTTGTTCCTTGTTGGAACATGGAGATGTTGTTCCTTGTTGGAACATGTTTACTTGTTGGGGATATCACAAATATATCTGCTATAATTAATGCATCTATATACTTGGTAAAGGGTGGAAGGCTCGGCCTTATGCAGTGTTTTGTTCCTCTTGCCACCTAGTTTCCGTCATACGGTGTTATGTTCCTTGATTTGCGTTCCTTACGGTTGGGTGATTTATGGGACCCCCTTGACAGTTCGCTTTGAATAAGACTTCCGTCCGGCAAGGCCCAACGGTTTTACCATTTGCCACCTAAGCCTTTTCCCCGGGTTTTGCGAGCCGGGTCATCTTTATTTAACCCCGGACCGGTGCTCCTTGATGCTGGCCCAAACTAAGTAACTGGGGGCCACCGGGGAAACTTCGAGGCTTGGTTTACTCGTAGGATGTCTCATCCGGATGTGCCACGAGCGAGATATTGCAGCTCCTATCGGGTTTGTCGGCACAATCGGTGGCTTTTTGGTCTTGTTTTATTCTTTGTCGAAATGTCTTTGTCCGGATTCGAGATTGATCGGGTCTTCCGGTAGAAGAATATCCTTCGTTGACCGTGGAGCTTATAATGGGCTAAGTTGGGACACCCTGCGGTATTATCTTTCGAAAGCCGTGCCTTGGTTTATGAGGCGATGGGAATTTGTTAATGTCGGTTGTAGAAAACCGAAGTTGACCTCAATTAAAATACACATCAACGCGTGTGTAACCGTGATGGTCTCTTCTGGTGGGAAAGTGAACCGGTGTTGGAGTTATGTCGGCGTAAGTAGTTGGGATCACTTCTTGATCGCTACTAGCTTCCACCGGGTGCTTTGCTCTCTTCGCTCTCTTTTGCGAATGTAGCCACCATATATGCTAGTCGCTTGCAGCTCCACCTTACAACTCTGTCCTTCCTATAAGCTTAAATAGTCTTGATCTAGGGGTGTGAGATTGCTGAGTCCCGTGACTCCGATTCTACCAAACGATTTAGGTCCGGCGATGCGGTGCGGGTGGCGCAAGAGCTCAAGTGGGAGTTCGAGAGAGCGTGGTGGTTACTATGTGTCTTTCCGATGATCGGTAGTGGAGCCAGTTGGGGCGATCGGGGATCTGTGTAGCATTTGGGGTATCTTCTTTTATTTTGGTTCCGTGGTGGGACCTTGAGTGTAATCTGAATGATGGATGTTTATTTATGTATTGTGTGAAGTGGCTTGTAAGCCAACTTTATCTCTTTCCTTATGTATTACATGGGTTGTGTGAAGATTACCTCACTTGCGACATTGCTTTCAATGCGGTTATGCCTCTAAGTCGTTGCCCGACCGTGGGAGATATAACCGCATGGGCGTTACAAGTTAATGTCGAGCCTTCCCGACTTGGAGCCCCCTACTTGATTGTTTCTTTGGCGTTGTTGAGTCTAGAATGGAAAATGTTTTGAGTCTTAGGATTATATATAAGGAGGTTTTTTACTCCCAGGTCCTTAAATCGCTCTGGTGAGGTCTCTGGCGTAAAGTTTTGACTCTCCTCTCCTCAAATTTCACTAAAAAATTTTAGGATCAGGGTATCTTGGAATCGTTCCGATGGTTTTGTGGGAGAACATTGTTCTTGGTGCCTCGACATTTAGGGGTTGTGGCGGTGTCCGGGGAGTTGAGCTCCGAGGTGTTGTCGTCAACAATTTTATCGTTCGTTTGGAATACGAGTTTTGCCGCAAAATCTCTTTTGGGATTGTTGGTGAGATAACCCGATAACCCTGATCTTTGGGGAAACTCGGGAGTATTGCCATGACTTGTATAACGGATGTTTTTGAAAGGTCGGGTAACGATTTCGAAGGTTTCTTGGTTATGTGTTGTGGATGGATACAGTGGATCTAGGTATTGTTAGTTTGGGTGATATATTTTGTGTCCCTGTATCCCAACCAATTGCATAACCGGAAAGTTTGGGATTTATAGGTGGAATTCTAGTAGCTTAAGGATATCTTTGGGATGTATGTTTAAGATTGGGGTTCAGCGTCTAGTGGTCCGCCCATTCCGTTTCTTGGCGTCTTAAGAATCCTTGGCTATGCTGATTATCTTGTTTGTCATTTGAATTTCGTTTTACCACTTTAAATCTCTATCATGTTTTGTTCCATTCTAAAGCCAATCTTTTTTTTTTTTTTGATACCTTGTTTCAAAATTTTCAATTTATCAAGTGGCTTTCACCTTAATGGGCGTGTGATGATTAACTTTGGAATTCATTCGTTCATTCCTTTTGAATGTTTTTGTGAAGACTATATGTTGCAATTTCTATCCGTTGATTCAACTTGACTTTTGTCTATCAAAGTGCTAACGGATGTCACCCTCTTGAGGATGGCTCCGAGCGTCCGAATCCGGAGCGGAATGATGGGAATCGGTAACCCTCCACCTCCACCTCCGCCTCGGGAGGCCGGCAACTATCATGGCAGCCACCAATGCCAATGCTCGGATGATTTTGCAGCTCTTGCAAGAAGCGTACTCAAGGGCAAGGCAATCAAAAATCAAGGTCAAGGCAACAAAGCCGCACTTTGCTACTCTCGATCGGTTCCTCGCTAATCAGCGAAGTCTTTCGGTTTACGTTCCGAGGCCCACAGGCGGCCGACGATTGGCTTGTGGAACCAAAGCATTTTGAATTGTAGCAATGTGGAACTGAGGACTTTGTCAAGTTTGCATCGTTTCAACTCAAGGACCAAGCTCTTTGAGTGGTACCGCAATACAAAGATTCGGAGGAGGGTGTCATTACAGGATGAGTTCAAGGGATTTGAGCTCACCACATTCGAAAAGTGTTGTTGAGAGCAAGCGTGAGGGTTCCCAAATCTCAAGCAAGGCAACATGTCGTTATCAATACAATATCCAGTTCGAAACTTCGCCGCTTTGCTAAGCAAGGCGTCCACGATGTATGATCTATCAATTCAGAGGTGGTCTCGGAGAAGATCTGCAATTAGCTCTTGTGCTTTTGAGCGGAAAAGTATGATGAATTCTACAACATGCCCAAAGCAAAGCTGCCCGCTCAAATGTGAGGCTTCTAAGAAGAGAATCGGGGATGCAGTTCAGTCTTCTTCTTCCTCTCAAGTGGCAGCTAAGCGGAAGTTCTACCTTCCTCCTCCTCCGTTCCGTCGGCCTTATCGGCGGAAGAACTTCGGTGGCGTGGATCTTCCCACCCACCCAACCAATATAGAACAAGTCTAATTCTCAAGCTCCAGGTCAAGTGCTCCTTACCCGTCCGCTCCGGGTGACTTGCAACAAATGTCGGGAAAGGTCACTATCACGAACAAGTGCTTCAACCAAAGGCCTTCCGCCTCCTCCTCTGTGAAATCTTCCAGCAATGCGGTGGTCAAGCATAATCCCAATGCCAAAGGTGAACATGATGAATGCAGCTCAAGCGGAGAATCTTCGATGTGATAATGGGTAATCTCGTTAATGATATTCTGCAAAAGTCTTATTTGATCTTTGGTGCATCGCATTCTTTCATGTCATATCCTTTTGCATGAAGCACAATGTTGACGGAGATTTTGTCAAAAATTATGCAAGTTGTTTCTCCGGAAGCTTATGACTTCTAGTTTGGTTCTCGAATGTTTCTATCAAGATGGGCGATTATAGATTTTGGCTAAACCAATTGTTCGGTGACTCGGATATTGATCTTATTCTCGGAATGGGTGGCTTTTCGGCACAAAGCTCGGCTTGATTGTGCTGCGGGGAAATCAATTGACTCACTCTTCTAATGATGTGATCATCTATCGCTCGTGATGAAACCATTGGTTGTTTTCTCTCAATGAGAAGGGGAATTGGATGCTATCTCTCGATTCGGTCGTTTGTGAGTACCAAGATGTCTTTCGGAAAAGCTTGGGTATGCCTCCTCATCGGCCGGTTGAGTTAGTTATCGATCTTGAGGCACCTTTGAACCCGTTTGCAAGCGTCCATACAAGCTTGGACCGATGAGCTGAAGGAATTGAAGAAGCAGCTCGATGAACAAAGCGTCTGGGTTTGATCGGACCGAGTTCATCTCCTTGGGGTTGTGGTGTTCTTTTGTCCGGAAGAAGGATGGCGCGGACCGACTTTGCGTCGATTACCGTCCATTGAATAAAGAAGACAATCAAGAACAAGTATCCACTTCCCAACATCAATGAGCTTTTCGAGCAACTCAAAGGTGCTAAAGTGTTCTCCAAGCTTGACCTTTATGGGTTATCATCAGATTCGCATTAATGAACAAGATATTCCCAAGACGCATTGAACAAGCTTTGGTTCTTATGAATATCTATCATGTCTTTCGGCCTTGTCAATGCTCCTCCAACATTCTCTCGGATGATGAACTTCATCTTCAACCCCTACACCAATGAATTCGTCTTGGTCTATCTTGATGATATTTTGGTCTTCTCCAAGAATAAGAAGGATCATGCCAAACATTTGCGATTGGTGCTAGACAAGCTCGGAGTATCAATTCTATCCGGAAGTTCTCCAAATGTGAATTTTGGCTTGATGAAGTGCTTTATTTGGTCATATCATCTCCGAAGGGCCCATTTCCGAAGGTGTCCGCAATTGTGAATTGGAACCTCCTCGAGAATGTCAAGCAGCTCCATGATTTTCTTGGTCTTGCAAGCTATTGCGAAGATTGTTGAGAACTTCTCCAAGATTGCAAAGCCTCTTTCCAACCTCCTCGGAAGCATGTGAGTATATCGGTCTCCCAGGTGTGGCGTTGCTTTCAATACTCTCAAAGAAAACTTCGTCCACCTCATCTTGACTCCTCATGAATCCAAGCCATTGAAGTTTTACGTGATGCTTCTCTTCAAGGTCTCGGTCTTTGTGTTAATGCAAGAAGAAGAGTTGTGGCCTATACCTCTCGTCATTGAAGGCCCAGCGAAAAGAACTACCCCCTCACGATCTTGAGTTGGGGCGATTTGTCCATGCATTGATTGGGAGACATCTCTTGTTGGGAAGGAAAGTGGACATTTTCACCGATCACAAGAGTCTCAAGTATATCTTCACTCAGCCCAACCTCAACCTCGAGGGGACTTCGATGGGTGAAATGATTCAAAGTACAACCCAAGTATTGAATATACTCCGGGCAAGGCCAATGTCATTCGAGATGCTTTGGCGGGAAGGCTTCTTTGGCAAAATCCTCAAGCCCTTCCAAGGGATTCTGTGAAGCTTTCCATGGCTGAATCTTCAAGTTGTTCCTCAAGGCTTTCTTGCCAACCTCATAGTCTCTCCTACTTTGGAAGATCAGATTCGTGAGGCTCAACTCCTGGATACCATGGTGAAAAAGGTGAAGCGTGGTATCGACAAGGGCATTTCAAGTACAAGTGCTTCCACATTGATGACAAAGATACTCTTTTCTTTGAGGACGGATTGTGGTTCCAAGGGTGATCTGAAAAGTCATTATGAGCGAGGCTCACAATTCGCTTCTATCCATTCATCACGGAAATGAAGATGTACCATGACCTCAAGCGATCATATTGGTGGACTCGAATGAGCGAAATTGCTCAATTCGTGAATGAGTGTGATGTCTGCGAGAAGAGTGAAAGCGAACACCAAGACCAGCTGGTCTCCTCCAACCTCTTGCTATTCGAATGGAAGTTTGATCATATTGAAATGGACTTACGTGACTGGTTTCCAAGTCCAAGCGTGGAAATGATGCTATCTTCGTTGTCATTGACAAGCTTACTAAAGTGGCTCATTTTCTTCCTATCAAAGAATCTATCACAGCAGCTCGGTTGGCGAGCTATACACCTCGGGATTGTCTCCTTGCGGCATTCCACAAGTGATCTCTTGGACCGTGGCAGCATCTTTACCTCCAAGTTTTGGGATTCTTTTAGAAGGCCATGAGGCACCAACATTCGTTTCACAGCTTTCCATCCTCAAACAAGTGGCCAAGTCGGCGAGTCAATCAAATCCTTGAAGATATGCTCGGGGCTTGTGTCATTTCCTTGGTATGAAGTGGGAAGATTGTCTTCCATATCGAGTTCTCCTACAACAACAGCTTCCAAGCGAGTTGGGCAAGGCCCATTCGAAATTCTCTATGGCGAGAAAGTGCGTACTCCTCTCAATTGTGCAGGGCAATTGAGCGCCAACTTCTTGGCAATGACTTGATCCGAAGCGAAGAAATGTGCAAAGTCATTCGTGAGAATCTCAAAGCCGCAATCGCGCGGAAACTATTATGATGATAAGCACCGTGATGTGGCTTTTGAAATCGGAGACCATGTCTACCTCGCGTCTCTCAATGAAAGGCACTGTCAACCCGGTATCAAAGGAAGCTTGCCCCTAGATCGTGGGTCCTTTCAAGATCATTGGCAAAAGGCGATCTAGCCTATCAACGAGCTTCGTCCAACCCGAGCGTGCATGATGTGTTTCACGTGTCACACCGCAAGTGCTTCAAGACTCTGAGCGCACTATCAACGAAGAAATTGACCTTCAAGAAGATCTCTCTTATCATGAGCACCCGTTGCTATTCTTGAGAAGCGGCGCAAGACTGCAACAAGTCAATCAAATTCCTGAAAGTGAAGTGGTCACACCATTCCGAGTGAAGCCACACGGGCGCGAGGATCACCTCCGTTCGAATATCGGAGTTCTTTCAGTCCTAGATCTGGGGCGAGATCCTCTTGTAGTGGTGGAGTGTTGTAACACCCGGATGTAACTTTCCATATTTGTAACTCCAACTCTTGCCATTTTCGGCATTGTGATATGATATTCCCTCCGTGGTTGGGTTTTCTTCATTTTGCATTTTGTCCATGTCATGCATTTTATATCATGTCATCATGTGCATCGCATTTGCATACGTGTTAGTCTCATGATTCGAGCATTTTTCCGTTGTCCGTTTTGCAATCCGGCACTCCTATCTCCCCGGCGTCCCTTTTACGTTTTTTCGTGGGGTACTAAACTTTCTCGGAATGGACGAGGTTTGTCAAGTGGCCTTGGTATACCACCGTAGACCACCGGTCAAGTTTGGTCATTTGGAGCTCGTTTGGTACTCAGCAGGTTAACCGCACTCGCAAAGGCCTCTTTTAAGTTGCAGCCCAACACCTTCAAAATAGTCCAATAACCCATCTAAGTCACTTCCATGCTCTCCGTCGTTCGATCACGATCGTGTGGTAAAACTACACCTCATTTGGACTCTCCTAGCTCCCTCTATGCCTATTTAAGCAACCCCCATTCCAAATCCGGGTCTTCTACCTCCAAACCCTAAAAATCGTCCCTGCGCCGGACCGTCCGCCGCCCAGACAACGCCTCGCCCTACGAGCGTCGCCCCGCGTGCCCCGCCGCCGCCTCGGTGCAGCGACCCGCCCAGCCAGCAGAGCCCTCCGCCAGTCGCCGCCGCTTCGCCCGTGAGGCCGAACCCGCTCCCTGCCAGGCCGAGGTGCTCCCGCCTCGCCGCTGCCCGGCCGCCTCGCCGCCTGCCAGGCCCGTCGCCTTCTCGCCGCCTTCGTCCCCGTCGCCCCGTCGCCGATCCTCCCTGGCCGGCCCCTCTCCTCGGCGACTCCGTGGCCCGCCCGTCGGATCGGCCTCGATCGGATCTGCCGAGGGTTGACTTTCCTTCCCCCCAAATTTCATCTAAGTTTTTATTCAGTTGTTTATTTGTGGCATTTCAACGCATCATAACTGCATTGTAGCTCCGTTTAATGCGTGTAATATGTCAAAATGTTAGTCTCGAAGAGTAGATCATTTCATCTCATTGCATCATTTTCATTTGAGCTCATCTTGATGCCCAAATGCTGTTGGAAGGGGCTATGTGATGTTAGTTTGTTTCTTAACAGAACTTGCACTTTATTATTTTGCTATGATTGATGTGTGCACCCTATGAATTTGAGTCCTACATGTGTTTTGTAATATGCCATGCCATCTTTCCAGGGGTGTATGCCATGTATTTTTGTGATCTATGTGGTGACTAGCACAAGCATGCAAAATAGGTGTCTGATGTTGC
>JAHIAM010005852.1:0-42191 GCA_021605205.1 Aegilops longissima
ATAACCATGTTGGCTCCACATGCTCCTCGATGATATCATCGGATGAACCACGATGTCGAGGATTCAATCAACCCGTATACTATTCCCTTTGTCAATCGGTATTTTACTTGCCCGAGATTGATCGTCGGTATCCCAATACCTCGTTCAATCTCGTTGCCGACAAGTCACTTTACTCGCATCGTAATGCATGATCCGTGACCAAACACTTGGTCACTTTGAGCTCATTATGATGATGCACTACCGAGTGGGCCTAGTGATACCTCTCCGTCATGCGGAGTGACAAATCCCAGTCTCGATCCGTGTCAACCCAATGACACTTTTGGAGATACCGTAATGCACCTTTATAGTCACCCGATTCGTTGTGACGTTTGGTACACCAAAGCACTCCTACGGTATCCGGAGTTACGATCTCATGGTCTAAGGAAGAGATACTTGACATTGGAAAAGCTCTAGCAAAACAAACTACGATCTTGTGCTATGCTTAGGATTGGGTCTTGTCCATCACATCATTCTCCTAATGATGTGATCCCGTTATCAATGACATCCAATGTCCATAGTCAGGAAACCATGACTATCTATTGATCAACGAGCTAGTCAACTAGAGGCTCACTAGGGACATATTGCGGTCTATGCATTCACACGTGTATTACGATTTCCGGATAATACAATTATAGCATGAATAAAAGACAATTATCATGAACAAGGAAATATAATAATAACACTTTTATTATTGCCTCTAGGGCATATTTCCAACAAAATAACTGTGGGAGTACTTGTTCTTCTTCCTACTACTACTGCTACTACTACTACTACTACTACTCCTACTGCTACTACTACTACTACTACTACTGCTACTACTAGAAGAACGCCCGTGCGTTGCAACGGGGCCACGTTAACTTAAAGAGTTCAATATTACGACATTGGCGATCTTTTTTACCATCAAATCCTCACACACACACACCCTCCCTCTTCCTCTCTCTCTCCCCTCTCCTCTCTCTAACACACACACATATCCATCTTATTGAGTGCGGGACCATAATCCATCTATTTCACACACACACGCTAGTGCATAACAATATGGATTATGTGTATTATATTGCCACAGGAACTGAGGGAATTAATTTCATGTAAATCGGCCAGCACAGCTCCAAGAATACGCTGGAGGAGGTGGCCCGGGTCGGCGTCGGCGCCGTCGTGCAGGCCACGGGCCCGCTTCAAGTGCTGCGTGCAATGCACGTCTTCACAAATATTACAACCAGATGTGAGAAATCACATACTAACACGATGTTGCAATCAATTTGTAATTAAAGAAGCCAAAAGTCTTTTTTCTTAAACCAGAATTCCTTATGCTTGGCGATACGGATATGTAGATCTCCTACCATTGTAACCGACTCTGTGTAACCCTAACTGATGCGGAGCATCCCACGTTCATCACCATGTACACTCCGACTACTCTCCAAGCCCCAAGGATACATGAGATGAGACCTCGACTATTCGCCATTGGACACAAGGTGAACCCGTTCCTAAATGTTTCCCCTTTCCATTCGTGTGAGACATGGTTGCTACCTAAGGCGAGGACTCTATGCATGCCTAGGTACCAAGGAGACCCTCTCGGAGATGCTCGGAATGATGGACAAGTCCCCAAGTACAAGGATGAAGGAACACGACGAGAGGAACCAGAGAAAGTCTGTAGAGCCCAGACATCCGGCGTCAGCCCGGACATCCGGCCCTTCCCGCAAGCCCGGACATCCGGCCCCAGCCCGGACATCCGGCGCCCATCACAGCAGCCGCAAGACTACAGGGCGGAATCCGGCCCCAGCCCCGGACATCCGGCCTCCCGAAGCCGGATATCCGCCCTCGCCGAAATCCGCGCCCACCGAATCGATAGAAGTCTGCCCGCCAGCCGGACATCCGCCCCTAGCCGGACATCCGGCGTCTCGGAAAGCCGGACATCCGCCCGACGCCGGACATCCGGCCTCCCCCGCCTGCGTGCAGTGCATCCGGGCCGAGGCCCTTGTACCCCTTCGCCCCCTAGACTATATATACTTCATCCCCTTCCTCTTTCTAGGGTTAGCTTGGGATTAGCTCATATTTTGGTGTGAGAGCCTTTGCTCATCCACTTGGCTACTTGTCCTAGGAGATCAGGACCTCTACGGAGAAGATCCCCCAAGCAGATTCAAGACCCCCTTCTAGGGTGGACCCCATCAAGACCTCCTCTCGGAGAAGAACGGCTACTCGTGTATCCTTACCTTTGTTGTTCTTGAATCTTGTGCCACTCGATGTGATCGATAATCTAGCACTTGTGTGATTGATTTCTTGTCGGTTGAGTGTTTTCCCTTGTTCCTCCCCGTGATTTCCTCGTGTTCTTCCGCTCGTTCTTCGTGATTTCCCCGTAGGATCCGCTCCAACGTGAAAGATCGTCCACGAAGGGTTCCGCCCTACATCATCTATGGTATCATGAGCCACGTTGATCACGTTTTTGGAGCCCCTACCCCTCTTTTTCTAGCTTGATTTTGTTGATTTCGTCCTAAATCCGAAAATCCCCACCAAAAATAACCCCAAATTTTTTTTGTGATTTGTTAGTTTTGATGATGTTTTGTTGATTTTGATCCATGGATTTTCTTAGTTTCGAGTGGATCTAGCATTTCCCCAAGTTTCCCCACTTTCCATCCACGAAATCTCTCCAATTTTGACCTTGAAATCATCAATTTCCGCCCCCAATTCGAAAATTTCCGCCCCAAACGAGATCTGGAACCGTCGGGCCGGACATCCGGGCCTCAGGCCGGACATCCGGGCCATCCGGCCGGACATCCGGGCCCCAAGCCGGACATCTGGGCCCTGGAGCACCAATTTCCCTTGGTTCTGGACATACACCCCCGGAAATCCGGCCCCTGGGATTTCAGTTTTTTCCGTTTCACCGTTTCAGCCATAACTAATTCATCCGGAGTCCGATTTTGACGTTCTTTAGCTCGTTTCGAAGCTATTGACATCCCCCTTACCATAAAAATACTACCACCACCATTTGACTCCATCAAATGTTTGAAAATTTGACAAGTTTGCCTAGGGCTTCCACCACATCCTCCGCATAACCACCACCGACTTCCGCAACCTAACCAATTTTGTTCCCCTTTGCATTTGAGGTTGTTTGAGTTGTGACTCGAGTCTCCTAAGGTGTTTAGGCTACTTAGGGACGGTTGCATCTTCATCAACCACCACCACCACCATAACTTTCGCATAGGATTGCCCACCATACACTTCAACCACCTCAACTTAACCCAATAGTTGTTTGAGCTTGTTTGAGTTGTGGCTTGTGTCTCCTAAGGTGTTTCGGCTACTTAGGGACGGCGACTTCAACTCCGACACGTGTATAGCCCATCATTCCACTTCCGCATTGCCAAGTGCAAACCACCACCGCATTCCCGCTACCACCATTTTGACATTTGACGTTTGAGATTTTGAGTTCGCGGTTTTTCCGTTTCCTAAGGTGTTTCGGCTACTTAGGGACGAGTCTCCATCATCTTGGTATCTACATCAAGAATACCGCTACTCATCATCGTCGGACGGTAACCTCCATATCACCTTGGTATCGTGGTATCCCTCCATTGTATATTCCCTTGCTATTGCATTGTTAACCCCTAGCCTTACTTTTGCGTTACTTGCCTATCGAGACTAGCCATTTGAGTATTGCCGCAGCGTTACTTGTGCACATTAGTGATCATACTTCCATTGCATACATACCATATCATATTGGTATCATATCATCCTTTGTGTCACAATATCGTTCCCGCATATACACAATTGCTATCTTGGTTTGTGCATTGTGCAAAGTGGCCATAGAAAAAAAAAGAAATAAAGCTTTTAAGCAAAGAAAGAGAGCAAAGAAGCTTGTAAGCAAGTGCCATAGCATCAAACAACATTGCATATAAGATTGTCATATCCGATCATCTTGGATCATCTTGAGAGAAACACCGGGAACCATACATACATAGCATACTTGGGATAGAAGTTTATCCATTTTGCATCTTATAGGTTGTGCACAAGTGTCGTATCCGCCTATTGAGCAATCGTGCTAGCGTTTCTCTTGAGTTGTGCAACACGAGCGTTTTCCGTGGATTCCACATTTTTTGCTCATTCCTTGGTTGCACGACCCCATTTATCTATCCGTGTGCGTGTTTCCGTGTGCCATTCTTTGCTATTGGTCCATTTGTTTCACTTGCGAATTTGTGAATCTCTTTCAACATTATTGACTCTTGCTAACATTTTGCATTAAATTTTTGTGCCACTATCCTCACCGAGCTCCTCCATAAGCTTTACTTGTGTAGGTGTGAGAACCGACAAGGATTGGTACCAATAGTGCTATTTCATTGTCCGCATTTGGTGAACTTGATTCATTGTCAACATCGGTCAAGGTACATTAGTATAGGTTCTTCTCTTTCTCCCACTCATATTTGCTCGAGTCTTGTGATGGATAGGCAAGGCATTTCCTCTTCGGTCCTCGACAACAACGACGGCGTGAACAACTACATCACCAAAGCGTCTCTCTTGATCTACAACGACAAGTGCAAGGCACACAATCAAGATTGCGAGGCGCGCCGAGAACATCTCCATCGACATTCATCACTCCGAAGCAAGGAGAAGGGACTACTTCGACAAGAAACTTGCCGCACATAAAGAGGAGCAAGATGCAAGGATGGAGGAGATTAGAGCCTTGATCAAGTCTACTTCCCCTTCATCATCTTCAAGATGACGACGTTCAAGCCACAAGTCTTCGGAGCGCCCAAGCGATGCAAGCGCAAGTCATCCACATCTCCATGGCGACCACCATCACATTCGTGATCCTCATCGTCATGAAGGGCAAGTCACCTCCAAGCATCATGTGCACGACGACGACGAACGACATCTACTACGAGCTCAAGCACGACAATGACATCATCATCATGAAGATGCTCCACAAGCACAAAGGCACAAGTCCCAACAAGCCCTACTTCACGCCAAGTCGAAGCTTCATAAGCATAAAAGAAGACCGCGAGACGAACACAACCAAGACGTCGCTACGGCTACAACAACCACTTCCGCATCTTCGCCAAGTGCTATCAAGGCATCTTCGCCTTTGGACGTACGACATCTTCGCCTACTTCCCACGTGTACGCCTACATCGACTTCATCAAGTCCAAGGCGACCACCTACGATCGAGGGCGACACTTCCATCTTCGGAAGCCCCTCAAGGAAGATGGCCGAGAATGGGAAACTCCCTTCGGTCATGGAGACGAGCTATGAGGTGCCACATCATATGGGCCTCCCACACCAAGACGGTGACAAGACGGTCGAGCAAGGGCCATCCCTTCGACCACGGCGACGAAGCGAACCTCTTCAACAACATGAAGGCAGCGCCCACTTTGGACTCATACTCGAGTCAAGCTACGCGACCGCGCATGGAGACATTTGCACCAACATCTCTCCGACACCCACATATCATGAGATGACCCAATTGCCATGTGAGGAGAGCCACCACCCCATGAGTGACATGGTGACTCCACCATACGTGACATTGAGAGCATTTCCTATGAGAGGATGAGTGTGACCACCACTAGCCCCACACATGAGGCATGCCACACATCCTATGTGAGGTTGGCGCCATTTGAGTGACTCCACCCACCATACAGTGAGAGCATCCTTGAGGGAGTGAGTGAGCCACAACACTTAGTGAGTGAGGTAGTTGACACGGCACATGAGGCCACTATGATTTCTAACGACTTAACCTCTACTCCTAGTGTGTTTTCTTCTTTGGTGCTAGGTCTCCTACATGACGACATGCCTATCCTCGACGAGTCCATCCCTACATTGGAGCAGCGATGGCCATGGTGGACGATGATACACCCCACATGGTTCCATCAAGATGAAGATGACAACGAGTGGATCTTCGACACCTCACCTACAACACATGAGCGACGCTCCAAAGGTAACATAGGTGATGGTGCTTCTCTTGTCCCACTAGTGGACTCTCTAGACATCGATTGCTCCCATGATGTTGACACACCTATTACCATGCATCATGCTAGTGAAACTTCTTCATGCCTCGACTTACCTATTTATGATGAATATGATGATGAGCATGTTGAGTTGCCTAGTTGTGATGCCAGGCTCCATAGGATATCATGTGAAAATTCTATTGGTCACATCATGTTTGACAATCCATTGAACTTGTCATATGCTATGAGTGAGATCTCCCATATTGCATCATTACAATCTCAACATAGTAACTATGCATGCCCCATTAAAATCAATCCCATTTGCACTTATGGCATAGATGACGAGATGATGGTCATTGGCTTTTGCTTCTCTTGTGATGATATTGCCATGCTTCCTTTACATGACTTGCGCAATTCATCTACTATTCCATGCCATGATCACATTGTTCCAAATATGCATTGTTGTGGATGTTGTCAATATTCTCCACGTGATGTTTCTACTCTTGCTCATGAGGAGACCCCCATAGTTTCCTCATACATGTTTGAAGATTTTGATTCATCCCATCCTTTGCATGATTTCCATGATTGCTTGCACCATATGCATTCCATGAATAACAATGCTCTAGATATTGCTCATGATGCATTACACAATTTGAGTCTCCATTATGCTATACATAACAACAAAACTATCATGATGGATGACATGTTTCTATATCACGCATCTCATTTATTTGAGCATTGGATATTTTGTGCTAACCGACACATGCATGTGCGCATCATGATGGATGATGTGTACATATACCATGCACACACAATTTTTCCTTTGTCTTTGTTTTGTGTAGGTACTCATGTATACTCGTCAACTTCTCAATCCCAAGAGTTGTGGCGAGCTCTTGAGAACAACGATGCTTGGGATCCGTGGACTATCCTTACCACTGTTCTCTTGGCATAGCGAATCGCGCATATCTTCTACTTGGCTCTCACACGGCTATGGGCCATTTACCACTTGTCACCTTATGCTCATTTTCCCGTGTTCACTTTGCATGTTACGCTTGCTCCTATGCCTTTGCCATGCAATTGTGACCCTTGCTTGCATCTACCCATGTTTCATCATTATGGCACTTCTATGTGTATTTGCATGCTTGGTGGAGATCCTTGTTGCTATTGTCATGTTTATCATGTGCCCCATGCTATTGATGCTATTTTGCTCATATCTTGCCGTTATGCTTGTGCTATGACATGTGAATTATTCATGCCCACTATTTGCACACATGACATGCTTGCCATGATTCCTTCTAGTACGTTGCATCTTCGCACTACTAGCTTACTTGACTTGATAGCTATGATTGCTTGCTATGTTGCATCACCCATGTTCCACTATTACTCGCTTTCTTGGGTTGATGACATATATGTTCATGCCTCTCACATGATATATCGTGACCTTCGTCTCTTATCTCCATTAGTTGCACCTCTCATATGCCATTATAGTGAGTGCATCCATGCTATGCTTATTCATCTTGTAGACTTGGACATATTACTTGTGATGCATGATTGCTTACTTGAGCCTATTGTCTTTGGTTGTAGTTGCATCATATGCTTTCATACCATACCACACCTTGTTCTTTCTTATGATGAGCATGATGCATACACTTGTTGGGTATCTTACCACTCGAATGATAGGTTTTGCACTTCCGCTAACCTCATTTGTTTTTCCGAGTGTTTGTCATGTTCTTTCATTTTGAAGGATTCACAAGGCATTACCGTCATGAGACATATTGGTTACGTGAAGGCATACACGATGTGCGACACCAACATTTTCGACATCCTCATAAAGGTGAATTCCTTCTTTTTGAGCCATCCTCAAGTTTGCATATTAGATGGGTCACTCTTTCATTGTTGTTTCCTTCTTGTTGTCTACATGATACATCTCGCGAACGGAGGATCGACATTGGAGATTGGCTCTATGGACCTTTACATTGAGGAGCGCTCGGACTTATTGGATGCATCTTTGGAATTCAACTCATGCCACGACATCGAGCATTGGTATACCAACACCTCCATATTTGTTGATTGTGCTCATACTCATGCTCGATGGACATATCATACTCACCACAAGTTTGCACCCTATGCATGGATTGACACACATTTTGATTGTCTTGTTGCACCTCTTCCCATGTCATCCATGATATTTGAGCTTGTTCACTTCCTTAGCAAATTTGTTGTGATGTTCCTTGATGGCATATTCATACATCATGATCATATTGCCCATCATCAATTGCATGATAACATACACATATTGAGCATCCATTGCCATATTCATGCTATTGATAAACCGTCTCACTATGACATCATTTTGCACCGTGGTTGCATTCATCATATTCACAACACATTTGTGTGCACAATGATCGCATTTCCTCCCATGAATGCTTTGCATCTCATTCTAGATCATCTTGATAAGCTTCATGCGCTTTGTCACGAGCAATCTTGCCGCACGGACTCATTCTTACATGATGGACACTTTGTGTGCGCTAACCATTGTATTTCCGAGTGTCGTTTGTGTTTGCTCTCTTTGCATGTCTACCATCCCGACGACATCTTCAAGTACTTGGACTGCGCCATGACTTCCACTCCGTCCAACTACAAGTCCGTCTATGGCAACCGTTTCCATGGTGATGAGGATCACGATCCGAGGTCGGATCTTTCCCAAGGGAGGGGAGATGATGCGGAGCATCCCACGTTCATCACCATGTACACTCCGACTACTCTCCAAGCCCCAAGGATACATGAGATGAGACCTCGACTATTCGCCATTGGACACAAGGTGAACCCGTTCCTAAATGTTTCCCCTTTCCATTCGTGTGAGACATGGTTGCTACCTAAGGCGAGGACTCTATGCATGCCTAGGTACCAAGGAGACCCTCTCGGAGATGCTCGGAATGATGGACAAGTCCGCAAGTACAAGGATGAAGGAACACGACGAGAGGAACCGGAGAAAGTCTGCAGAGCCCGGACATCCGGCGTCGGCCGGACATCCGCCCTTCCATAAGCCGGACATCCGGCGCCCATCACAGCAGCCGCAAGACTACAGGGCCCGGACATCCGGCCCCCAGGCCCCGGACATCCGGCCTCCCACGAAGCCCCGGATATCCGGCCCCTCGCCCGGAAATCCGGCGCCCCGCACCCGAATCGATAGAAGTCTGCCCCGCCAGCCCGGACATCCGCCCCCCTAGCCCGGACATCCGGTGTCTCGGGAAAGCCCGGACATCCGGCCCGACGCCCGGACATCCGGCCTCCCCTGCCTGCGTGCAGTGCATCCGGGCCGAGGCCCTTGTACCCCTTCGCCCCCTAGACTATATATACTTCATCCCCTTCCTCTTTCTAGGGTTAGCTTGGGATTAGCTCATATTTTGGTGTGAGCCTTTGCTCATCCACTTGGCTACTTCTCCTCGGAGATCAGGACCTCTACGGAGAAGATCCCCCAAGCGGATTCAAGACCCCCTTCTAGGGTGGACCCCATCAAGACCTCCTCTCGGATAAGAACGGCTACTCGTGTATCCTTACCTTTGTTGTTCTTGATTCTTGTGCCACTCGATGTGATCGATAATCTAGCACTTGTGTGATTGATTTCTTGTCGGTTGAGTGTTTTCCCTTGTTCCTCCCCGTGATTTCCTCGTGTTCTTCCGCTCGTTCTTCGTGATTTCCCCGTAGGATCCGCTCCAACGTGAAAGATCGTCCACGTAGGGTTCCGCCCTACATCACTAACCCTATCCGGTGTCTATATAAACCAGAGAGTTTTAGTCCGTAGGACGAACAACAATCATACCATAGGCTAGCTTCTAGGGTTTAGCCTCTCTGATCTCGTGGTAGATCCACTCTTGTACTACCCATATCATCAATATTAATCAAGCAGGAGTAGGGTTTTACCTCCATCGAGAGGGCCCGAACCTGGGTAAAAACATCGTGTCCCTTGTCTCCTGTTACCATCCGCCTAGGCGCACAGTTCGGGACCCCTACCGAGATCCGCTGGTTTGACACCGACATTGGTGCTTTCATTGAGAGTTCCTCTGTGTCGTCATCCTTAGGCCCGATGGCTCCTTCGATCATCAACAACGACGCGGTCCAGGTTTAGACTTTTCTCCCCGGACAGATCTTCATATTCGGCGGCTTTGCACTTCGGGCCAATTCACTTGGCCATCTGGAGGAGATCGAAGCTTCGCCTGGCCATCGGTTAGGTTTGGGAGTTTGAACTACGGCCGACATCGCGGAGACTTGATCTTGACGGATTGAGCCACGACCAAGCGCGCCGCCTTTGTCTCGATGGGCACGATCTAGCTCTCGCCACGAGCAGTGCCTTGGAGGTCCGCACCAGCGTCGCTCCGACCCTTAGCTCGGAGCCGACTCCGCCGATCGAGGGCGAGTGGCTGGACACCGCCTCGGGGCTACGATCTCTCAGCGATTGAGCGAACACCATCCACGTCGCTGCGAATCCGTGACTCCAAGGTGCCGGACTCCTCTCCGGACTCCTAACCTCCCGCGCCCCGGCCAATCAAATCCGATTGGGCGCCGGTCATGGAGTTCACTGCCGCGGACATCTTTCAGCACTCGCCTTTTGGCGACATCCTGAATTCACTAAAGTCTCTCTCTTTATCAGGAGAGCCCTGGCCGGACTACGGTCAGGAAGGTTGGGATGCGGACGACGAAGAAATTCAACGCCCACCCACCGCCCACTTTGTAGCCACTATCGAAATCTTAAACGACGTGCTCGATTTCGACTCTAAAGACATCGACGGTGTGGACGACGATGTAGGAGACAACCATGAACCAGCACCTATAGGATACTGGACAACCACCTTATCCCACGATGTATACATGGTGGATACACATAAAGGAAGTGACGACGAGGAACAACGGGACACTCTGAAGGATAAATCCTCGGCAGTCAAAACAGCAGCGTAAATGCCGCACCAAGTCCCGCCTCAACAAAGGCGGCAGCCACACAGACCCAGCCATAGAGCGAGGCGAACCGGTGGGCAGCGAACATGCTATCGAGCAACCGTCCGAACAGGACAACTTGGATAAACAACCCGTCCCGGCGAAGATAACAGTCCGGACGATCTCACGCCGGACAAATTGTTGGAGCAGAAGAACCTCCACAAAGGCTCGTCGCCGCTGCGCGTAACTGAAAAAGCGAAGCGGAAGCTCAAAACAGCGGAGATGCACTCGAGAATCAGATGGAGCAAAGTACTCAACACCAAGAAGAAATCGGCGACGATCGCCAAACAAAGAGCTACCCAAATCGCAAATTACTGCCCGAGTTTGATGAGGAGGCCATAGAGCCCCGCAATCAAAGAACAAAGAGGCCGCCCGATCGGATAGAGCGACCACATAGCAAACATGGGCGGCAAGCGGCACCGCACACAAGCCGTCCGCGATCCGCATAAGGATTCACATCAAAAGGATGGCCCGATTAGGTCCATCTATGGGCTGAGAAAGCAAGCTCTTCCAAGCAATGCAACCGCCAAATATCTGAACATCACGACACACCCAAGTATAGGGGTGCCACACACCCCTGTGTTTCACCGATGAGTCTTTGGATCACGAATTCCCAGCGGATTCAAACCCATAAACATAGAGGCATATGACGGAACAACAGATCACAGAGTGCGGATTGAGGATTACATCCTCCACATACACATGGCTAGAGGAGATGATCTCACGCCATAAAATACTTACCCCTCAAGCTCAAAGGGCCAGCCCGGCATTGGCTCAAAAGCCTCCTGAAAATACCATTGGAAGTTGGGAAGAGCTCGAGGATGCTTTTCGGCAAATTTTCAAGGGACTTATGTTAGTCCTCCGGATCTGAGGCGATTTAAGTCACATAACTCAACAACCTGGAGAGTCAGCCCGCAAATTCTGGAACAGGTTCCTCATCAAAAAGAACCAAATAGTCGACTGTCCGGACGCCGAAGCCTTAGCAGCTTTCAAACACAACGTCCAAGATGAATGGCTCGCCAGACACCTCGGCCAGGAGAAGCCGAGAACAATGGTTGCATTAACAAGCCTCATGGCCCGCTTTTGCGTGGGAGAGGATAGTTGGCTGGCAAGATGCAGTACCAGCGACCCAAGTACATCCGAAGTCAGGGATGGAAATGGAAAACCACAACGCAGCAAGGACCAGCGCCGAACAAAGGAAAATAGCCCGAAGAGCACGGCAGTCAACGCCGGATTCAGAAGCTCCCGGCAGAATCATAAAAAACTGCCCCTCAAGGACAACAGTGACGAGCTATCCAACCTAAACAAAATCTTGGACAAAATATGCCAAATCCATAGTACTCCCGGGAAGCCTGCAAACCATACCCACAGAGATTGTTGGGTCTTCAAGCAGTCCGCAAACTCAATGCCGAACACAAGGGCTCGACACACCAGCGAGGGCGATGGCGAACCCCACAAGCGAGCAGGAAAACAAAAGAATTTCCCACAAAAGTTAAAACAGTGAACTCACTACAAGTGACAAAGGGAAAAACAGAGCGGCGCCCATAGAAACACGCGCCGCACGGTCTATCAGCGAGTCCCAACGATGGTTGTCAAAACCAATCACCTTGATCATCGGGACTATTAGGAAGTATCCGGAACGCAGGATGGACTGCCTTGATATTAGATCCTATAATCGATGGACTCCAATTTACACAGGTCCTAATGGACGGAGGTAGCGATCTAAACCTGCTATATCAGGACACAATCCGCAAAATGGGGATAGACCCAACCAAAATTCGCCATAGCAACACCTTCTTCAAAGGGGTAATGCCAGGCCTATATGCCCATTGTACGGGCTCCCTACTTCTAGAAGTTGTGTTTGGGTCATCCGACAACTTCCGCCGCGAAAAGTTAACCTTCCACATCGCCTCATTCGAAAGTAGCTATCAAGCACTACTGGGACACGAAGCTTTCGCCCGCTTTAACGCAATACCGCATTATGCATCTCTTACACTTAAAATGCCCGGTCCACGCGGCATCATCTCATTAAAAGGGAGTATCAAGTGTTACTCGAGCACGGAAGAACGTGAGACTGCCTTGACAGCCCCACACTAATCCGGCTCCGCTAATCAAAGCACCTGAATAGGTCATTCGAACCCCGAGCATGGCTAGATGAGTCCGGCGTAAACATATAAACGCCTACTAGCGCCATACCCCCGTACAAGGGGCTGCACGCATGTACAACAAGAGACAATAAAGCTCAATTTTATTCACTTTTCGAACCGTACTCTGTTTATTTAATATAAAGTACATTTTTCGCACGATCTTTTTTCTTTTCAACTAAGTTCTTCTCTTTTACAGATGAACACCGTGCTACACCCGTCCAAGATACGGCACAACGGAGACACAGGCGCAGCCGTGCAGTAGGGACCCGTTGCAAGGATTCTTTTCAGACTAAGACCCTGCGTAAACCTTTTTTTACTGTCTCTTGTTGATACACATCCCCCGGTTTCTTGCTATAACCGAGGAGGAGGCTGGCGTTTTGGCATCGGCCGCACCAGAATTTTTGCGCGTACCTGGACACCAGGGGCTTAGGGCATTATTCTGCCCGTTTTCATAAAGACCGAATACCTTAGGGAGTGTCCGGCGTCTCGAGTTAGGCCTTATATGCATCAGCTCTGAATCATGTCTTTGGTCAAATGTTGGGTTTGCCCGGCTCCTGTGTTTTGCTGCCTTACGTTCCGTTCTATTGGCTAACGCGGCACCAGGAGAACTACTGCGATTGTGCCCGGTTCGCCGGTGAGCACCTCGAGAGAAAGCCGAAAACTGACTGTCATGATATAGCGTGAGACTGGTCAACCACTCGATGACCCACCGGAATGTTTAGAATTCCGCCGCATTAACGAAGGACCATTTCCGGGTCAGGCACATACGCGCCCCGAATTTGGGAGAGCGCGGTGCCCCTAGGGGCTATATAGTAGCCCTACCATCAAACTCCAATGGCTAAGTGAAAGTGATAAAGCATTATAGTCCGGTTGCCTAGTTTGCTACGCCATCACCTCCTTTAAAGGACCAAGACGTTGGATTAAGTGTGAAAATTCGCCTTTTTGCAAACACCCCGCACTATATGCGTGGGGGCTAAATCAAGACTGCCATCTTTCAGTTATATACACATATACATCAACGACCAAGACGGAGGTGTTTTAATACTTGAACGCACAAGTATAAAAAGCTCTTATATTATATTGAAACATTGTTTTCACAAATCATACATGTCATTAAAGCATAATATCCTTGAGCACTGCGTCTCTATTAAGCAGCGCCTGCAGACTTCCTCAAAATAGTGCTCGGCGGTACTCGCTTCTGTCCGAATCTCGGGATGCAATGTCGGTGGCCTTCATCTCCGCCAAGTATGTCTTGACACGGGCAAGAGCCATCCGCGCACCCTCTATGCATCTTGACCGCTTCATTGCATCGATATGCGCCACCGCACCAAGGAACTGTTGCACCAAGCCAAAATAACTCTTCGGCCCGGGCCTTTTCGGCCACAAATGTGTCACGACAGCCTTCATGGCAAGTCCGGACAACCTATTCAGCTCAGCCCATTCGGCCAAACGATCGGTTAATGAAAGTGGACGCTCCGGACTATGGGCTGCGACCAAAAAGCTCTTCCATTATGTGATCCTTTTGACCTCGGAAGTGTTCGGCGCGTCTGCATGCTTTTCGCCGCCAAGTCGAGATAAGCATCCTCCGCACCCCACAGCCGGTCCAATTGAGCGTACCTAGGATCCGTGAATTTCCTCCACAACAGAAAGGGCTTTTCAGCCGCAATATCTCGACTGGCGTAGCTCCTCCTTCATAGCTCTCATTGCAGAGCGAGTATCCTTAACCTCGGCGGCCTTTTCAGGTCCTCTTGTTTAGCTTGATCTTCTTTTTAAGAAACTCATAGCAGTCAGTAGCATTCTTCAATTTCACGGCCATCTCGGTGAAAGGGCACCAGACGAGAACGCAGAAACAGAGAGAGACAGAGAGACAGATCCAGTCTCGGAGGGCTCTCGCCCCTCCCTCGCCATGCATGCCAAGGACCAGAGGGGAAACCCTTGTCCCACCTAGGAGAAGGTCAAGGAAGAAGAAGAAGGAGGGGGCTCTCCCCTCGCTCCGATGGCGCAGAGTGCCACCGGGGGCCATCATCATCACCACAATCTTCACCAACAACTTCACCGCCATCATCACCAACTCTTCCCCCCTCCATGCAGCGGTGTAACCTCTCTCTTACCCGCTGTAATCTCTACTTAAACATGGTGCTCAACGCTATATATTATTTCCCAGTGATGTATGGCTATCCTATGATGTTTGAGTAGATCCGTTTTGTCCTATGGGCTATTTGATGATCAAGATTGGTTTGAGTTGCATGTTTTATTATTGGTGCTATTCTATGGTGCTCTCCGTGTCGGCATAGCGTGAGGATTCCGCTGTAGGGATTGTAATATGTTCATGATTTGGTTATCTTTGGGTGGCGTGGTGTGAAGCACAAACCGAGTAAGTAGGTTGTTTGCATGTATGAGATAAAGGGACTTGATGCTTTAATGCTATGGTTGGGTTTTACCTTAATGATCTTTAGTAGTTGCGGATGCTTGCTAGAGTTCCAATCATAAGTGCATATGATCCAAGTAGAGAAAGTATGTTAGCTTATGCCTCTCCCTCAAATAACATTGCAATAATGATTACTGGTCTAGTTATCGATTGCCTGGGGACAAATAACTTTCTCGTAACAAAAAGCTCTCTACTAAAACTAATTTAGTTGTGTCTTCTTCTAAACAGCCCCTAGCTTTTATTTACGTGCTCTTTACTTTCTTGCAAACCTATCCAAAAACACCTACAAAGTACTTCTAGTTTCATACTTGTTTTAGGTAAAGCGAACGTCAAGCGTGCGTAGAGTTGTATCGGTGGTCGTTAGAACTTGAGGGAATATTTGTTCTACCTTTAGCTCCTCGTTGGGTTCGACACTCTTACTTATCGAAAACTGTTGCGATCCCCTATACTTGTGGGTTATCAGGGACCAAGTCCGGGTGGGAGACACAGAGATTTGCAAGATACATAGGGATCTGAATAGTGCAAACCTGTTGACTAAGCCTCTTCCACGAGCAAAACATGATCAACACCAAGACTCCATGGGTGTTAGAATCATTACTGTGTAATCTAGATTAATGACTCTAGTGCAAGTGGGAGACTGAAGGAAATATGCCCTAGTGGCAATAATAAAGTTATTATTTATTTCCTCATATCATGATAAATGTTTATTATTCATGCTAGAATTTTATTAACCGGAAACATAATACATGTGTGAATACATAGACAAACATAGTGTCACTAGTATGCCTCTACTTGACTAGCTCGTTGGTCAAAGATGGTTCAGTTTCCTAGCCATAGACATGAGTTGTCATTTGATTAACGGGATCACATCATCAGGAGAATGATGTGATTGACTTGACCCATTTCGTTAGCTTAGCACTTGATCGTTTAGTATGTTGCTATTGCTTTCTTCATGACTTATACATGTTCCTGTGACTATGAGATTATGCAAGTCCCGTTTACCGGAGGAACACTTTGTGTGCTACCAAACATCACAACATAAGCTGGGTGATTATAAAGGTGCTCTCTGGTGTCTCGAAGGTACTTGTTGAGTTGGCGTGTTCGAGATTAGGATTTGTCACTCCGATTGTCGGAGAGGTATCTCTGGGCCCTCTCGGTAATGCACATCACTATAAGCCTTGCCAGCATTGTAACTAATAAGTTAGTTGCGGGATGATGTATTACGGAACGAGTAAAGAGACTTGTCGGTAACGAGATTGAACTAGGTACTGAGATACCGACGATCGAACCTCGAGCAAGTAACATACCGATGACAAAGGGAACAACGTATGTTGTTATGCGGTTTGACCGATAAAGATCTTCCTAGAATATGTAGGAGCCAATATGAGCATCCAGGTTCCGCTATTGGTTATTGGCCGGAGACGTGTCTCGGTCATGTCTACATAGTTCTCGAACCCATAGGGTCTGCACGCTTAAAGTTCAGTGACGATAGGTGTTGGGGATATAACTACTGAGTGTAAACCGCCCGGGAGGGGCCGGTTCACGCTCATCCATACTGAAGCCCATGAAGATAAAGAAGATGGCGCTCTACTATTAAAGCTTAGAGGCCCAGAGCCCAGAGGCGGATTAGGGCCCATAGTGGTAAACCGCCATAGTTGTATAACTTGTGTTGTAAGTTAAGGAAAGGAAGAGACCGAGCCGGACACTTGTATGAGCCGGCCTCGGAACTCTGTAAACCGGCCGGGCGTCAACCTGTGTATATAAGGGGACGACCCGGCGGCGGTTCAGGGACAAGAAACAACAACTCGAGACTCAGGCAAGCATATTTGCTCCCTGGTCATCGAAACCCCAATAATCCCATCACAACTAGACGTAGGCTTTTACCTTCATCGTAAGGGGCCGAACTAGTATAAAACTCTCTTGCGTCCCTTGTCCGCTTTAACCCCTTTAAGCTAACCCGTAGCAATGGCTTCACGACTAAGTCCTTTCATGAGGACATATGCCGTGACAGAACCACGAAAGTTGGCGCCCACCGTGGGGCTATCGCACGATGGTTTCAAGTTCTTGGAGGGCAGCTTCGAAGGACTCAAGGGTTATGCTATGGGCCGCGTGACCAAAAGTCGTCGCGGCAAGCTCTACATCGACGATGCAGGGTGGGGCCCTGATACGTCTCCAACGTATCTATAATTTTTTATTGCTCCATGCTACTTTATCTACTGTTTTGGACTATATTGGGCTTTATTTTCCACTTTTATATTATTTTTGGGACAAACCTATTAACCGGAGGCCCAGCCCAGAATTGCTGTTTTTTTGCCTATTTCAGTATTTTGAAGAAACAAAATATCAAACGGAGTCCAAACGGAATGAAACCTTGAGCGTGATTTTCTCACGAGCGTGATCCGGAGACTTGGACCCTACTCCAAGAAGTAAAAGAGGCGGTCATGAGGTGCCCCCAGCGCGCCCCGCCTCGTGGGCCCCTGTTGCTCCACCAGCGTACTCCTTCCTCCTATATATACCTCACATTACCCCAAGCGATCGAGCAGGGCCAAAACCTAATTCCACCGCCGCAACTTCCTGTATCCACGAGATCCCATCTTGGGGCCTGTTAGGAGCTCATGGGGGGCATCCACCACGGAGGCTTCTACATAAAGACCATAGCCCCTCCGATGAAGTATGAGTAGTTTACTTCAGACCTTCGGGCCCATAGCTAGTAGCTAGATGGATTCTTCTCTCTTTTTGGATCTCAATACAATGTTCTCCCCCTCTCTCATGGAGATCTATTCGATGTAATCTTCTTTTTGCGGTGTGTTTGTTGAGACTGATGAATTGTGGGTTTATAATCCAGATTATCTATGAATAATATTTGAATCATCTCTGAATTCTTTTATGTATGATTGAGTTATCTTTGCAAGTCTCTTTGAATTATCCGTTTGGTTTGGCCAACTAGATTGGTAGTTCTTGCAATGGGAGAAGTGCTTAGCTTTGAGTTTGATGTTGCGGTGTCCTTACCCAGTGACAGAAAGGGTTTCAAGGCACGTATTGTATTGTTGCCATGGAGGATAAAAAGATGGGGCATTTACCATATTGCATGAATTTATTCCTCTACATCATGTCATCTTGCTTAAGGCGTTACTTTGTTTTTAACTTAATACTCTAGATGCATCTTTGGATAGAGGTCGATGAGTGGAGTAATAGTAGTAGATGCAGAATCGTTTGGTCTACTTGTCTCGGACGTGATGCCTATATACATGATCATACCTAGATATACTCATAACTATACTCAATTCATCAATTACTCAACAGTAATTTGTTCACCCACCGTAGAATACTTATGCTCTTGAGAGAAGCCACTAGTGAAACCTATGGCCCCGGGTCTATTCTCATCATATCAATCTCCATCACTTTAATATTTGCTTTGTTTTTACTTTGCATTTTACTTTTCACTTTGCATCTCTATACCAAAATACCAAACATATTATTTATCATCTCTATCAGATCTCACTCTAAGTAAGTGACCGTGAAGGATTGACAACCCCTAATCGCGTTGGTTGCAAGGAGCTATCGATTTGTGCAGGTCACGAGGTACTTGTGCGTGGCCTCCTCTTGGATTGATACCTTGGTTCTCAAAAACTGAGGGAAATACTTACGCTACTTTGCTGCATAATCCTCTCCTCTTCGGGAAATCCAACGCAGTGCTCAAGAGGTAGCAAGAAGAATTTACGGCGCCGTTCTTTGGGGAGGCTCACGCAAGAGCAAGTCAAGCACCATACCAAGTACCCATCATAATCCCTATCTCCGCATTACATTATTTGCCATTTGCCTCTCGTTTTCCTCTCCCCACTTCACCCTTGTCGTTTTATTCGCCCTCTCTTTCCCAATCTCCTCCTCTTTTTCCCGTTGCCTTTTCTCGCTTGCCTTTTGTTTGCTCGTGTTTTGGATTGCTTGTTTGTCGTGATGGCTCAAGATACTACCAAATTGTGTGACTTCACCAATACCAAAAGTAATGATTTCCTTAGCACTCCGATTGCTCCTCTTGGCAATACTGAATCTTGTGAAATCAATACTGCTTTGTTGAATCTTGTTATGAAAGATCAATTCGCCGGCCTTCCTAGTGAAGATGCCGCTACTCATCTGAATAGCTTCATTGATTTATGTGATATGCAAAAGAAAAAAGATGTCGATAATGATGTCGTTAAATTGAAGCTATTTCCTTTTTCACTTAGAGATCGTGCTAAAGCGTGGTTTTCATCTCTGCCTAAAAATAGTATTGATTCTTGGAACAAGTGCAAAGATGCTTTTATCTCTAAGTATTGTCCTCCCGCTAAGATTATCTCTCTTTGGAATGATATTATGAATTTTAAGCAACTTGATCATGAACATGTTGCACAAGCTTGGGAGAGAATGAAATTAATGATACGTAATTGTCCTACTCATGGTTTGAAATTGTGGATGATTATACAAAAATTTTATGCCGGATTGAATTTTGCTTCTAGAAATCTTTTAGATTTGGCCGCGGGAGGCACTTTTATGGAAATAACTCTAGGAGATGCTACTAAACTTCTAGATAATATTATGGTTAATTATTCTCAATGGCATACCGAAAGATCTTCTAATAAAAAAGTGCATGCGATAGAAGAAATTAATGTTTTGAGTGGAAAGATGGATGAACTTATGAAATTATTTGCTACTAAGAGTGTTTCTTCTGATCCTAATGATATGCCTTTGTCTACCTTGATTGAGAATAATAATGAATCTATGGATGTGAATTTTGTTGGTAGGAATAATTTTGGTAACAACGCGTATAGGGGGAATTTTAATCCTAGGCCTTATCCTAGTAATCCTTCTAATAATTATGGAAATTCCTACAACAACTCTTATGGAAATTTTAATAAGATGGCCTCTGAATTTGAGAGTAGTGTTAAAGAGTTTATGAATTCACAAAAGAATTTTAATGCTTTGCTTGAAGAGAAATTGCTTAAAGTTGATGAATTGGCTAGGAACATTGATAGAATTTCTCTTGATGTTGATTCTTTAAAGCTTAGATCTATTCCTCCTAAGCATGATATCAATGAGTCTCTCAAAGCTATGAGAATTTCCATTGATGAGTGCAAAGAAAGAACCGCTAGGATCGTGCTTCCAAAGATGCCTTTATTAAAGCGCGTTCTTCCAATTCCTATGAAAATCAAGATGAAGATCTAAAAGTTATTGATGTGTCCCCCATTAAATCTTTGTTTTGCAATATGAATCTTGATGAAACTGAATATGATCTTCCTTTACCTAGAAGGCGTTCTAAGAATTCGGAGTTTTTAGATCTTGATGATGAAATTGATAAATGTCGGATTGAAAGAAATAAAAACCTAGATGTTGCTAAACCCACTATTTTGGATCTCAAGGAATTTAATTATGAAAATTGCTCTTTAATTGATTGTATTTCCTTGTTGCAATCCGTGCTAAATTCTCCTCATGCTTATAGTCAAAATAAATCCTTTATCGAACACATTGTTGATGCCTTGATGCAATCTTATGAAGAAAAACTTGAGTTGAAGGTCTCGATCCCTAGAAAACTCTATGATGAGTGGGAACCTACTACTAAAATTAAAACTAAACATCATGAGTTTCATGCCTTGTGTTATTTGGGTGCTAGTGTCTCCACTATTCCCAAACCTTTGTGTGATTTGCTAGATTTCCGTGACTTTGATGATTGCTCTTTAAACTTGCATCTTGCGGATTCCAGTATTAAAAAGCCTATGGGAAGAATTAATGATGTTCTTATTGTTGCAAATAGGAATTATGTGCCCGTAGATTTTATCGTTCTTGATATAGATTGCAATCCTTCATGTCCTATTATTTTTGGTAGACCTTTCCTTAGAACGATTGGTGCAATTATTGATATGAAGGAAGGGAATATTAGATTCAATTTCCATTAAATAAAGGCATGGAACACTTTCCTAGAAATAAAATAAAATTACCATATGAATCTATCATGAGAGCCACTTATGGATTGCCTACCAAAGATGACAATACCTAGATCTATCATTGCTTTTATGCCTAGCTAGGGCGTTAAGCGATAGCGCTTGTTGGGAGGCAACCCAATTTTATTTTAGTTTTTTGCTTTTGCTTATGTTTAGGAATAAATAATCTATCTAGCCTCTGTTTAGATGTGGTTTTATGTTTTAATTAGTGTTTGTGCCAAGCTAGACCTACTGGATCTTCTTGGATGATAGTTATTTGATCTTGCTGTAATTTCCAGAAACTTTGCACTCACTGCCAGAATTATTAAAATCACCAGAACGTGATAAAATACTGATTCAATTGCTGCTGATCAATAAACAAATTTTCTAGGTATTATAATTTTGGTAGATGTTTTGGAGTTCCAGAAGTTTGCGTTAGTTACAGATTACTACAGACTGTTCTGTTTTGACAGATTCTATTTATCGTGTGTTGTTTGCTTATTTTGATGAATCTATGGCTAGTAAAATAGTTTATAATCCATAGAGAAGTTGGAATACAGTAGGTTTAACACCAATATAAATAAAGAATGAGTTAATTACAGTACCTTAAAGTAGTCTTTTGTTTTCTTTCTCTAACGAAGCTCACGAGATTTCTATGAGTTTTGTGTTGTGAAGTTTTCAAGTTTTGGATAGATTCTTTTGATGGATTATGGAACAAGGAGTGGCAAGAGCCTAAGCTTGGGATGCCCATGGCACCCCAAGATAATCCAAGGACACCAAAAAGTCAAAGCTTGGGGATGCCCCGGAAGGCATCCCCTCTTTCGTCTACTTCCATCGGTAATTTACTTGGAGCTATATTTTTATTCACCACATGAGCGTCTTGTATTATTTGTGTATTTGCTTGTTAGTTTACCACAATCATCCTTGCTGTACACACCTTTTGAGAGAACCATACATGAATTGGAATTTGATAGAATACTCTATGTGCTTCACTTATATCTTTTGAGCGTGATAATTTTGCTCTAGTGCTTCACTTAGATCTTTTAGAACACGGTGGTGGATTTGTTTTAAAGAAACTATTGATCTCTCATGCTTCACTTAGATTATTTTGAGAGTCGTTAATAACATGGTACTTTGCTTAATGTTAATATACTTGGTATTCAAGATATGTGAAACTTTCTTTCGAGTGCGTTGAATACTAAGAAAGTTTGATGCTTGATAATTGTTTTGAGATATGAAGATGGTGATATTGGAGTCATGCTAGTTGAGTAGTTGTGAATTTAAAGAATACTTGTGTTGAAGTTTGTGATTCCGTAGCATGCACGTATGGTGAACCGTTATGTGATGAACTCGGAGCATGATTTATTTATTGATTGTCTTCCTTATGAGTGGCGGTCGGGGACGAGTGATGGTATTTTCCTACCAATCTATCCCCTAGGAGCATCGTGTAATACTTTGCTTTGATAACTTCTAGATTTTTCAATAAGTATATGAGTTCTTTATGACTAATGTTGAGTCCATGGATTATACACACTTTTCCCATCCTTCCACCATTGCTAGCCTCTCTAATACCACACACTTTTAGCGGTATCATACACCCACCATATATTCCTCAAAACAGCCACCATACCTACCTATCATGGCATTTCCATAGCCATTCCGAGATATATTGCCATGCAACTTTTCACCGTTCCGTTTATTATGACACGCTCCATCATTGTCATATTGCTAGCATGATCATGTAGTTGACATTGTATTTGTGGCAAAGCCACCTTTCATAATTCTTTCATACATTTCACTCACGAATCATTGCATATCCCGGTACACCGCTGGATGCATTCATATAGAGTCATACTTTGTTCTAAGAATCGAGTTGTAATTGTTGAGTTGCAAGTAAATAAAAGTGTGATGATCATCATTCATTAGAGCATTGTCCCATGTGAGGAAAGGATGATGGAGACCATGATTCCCCCACAAGTCGGGATGAGACTCCGGATGAAAAATAAAAAAAGGGAAAAATGAAAAAAGAGGCCATAAAAAAAGGCCCAAACAAAAAAAAAATGTGAGAAAAAGAGAAGGGACAATGTTACTATCCTTTTACCACACTTGTGCTTCAAAGTAGCACCAAGATCTTCATGATAGAGAGTCTCTCATTTTTTCACTTTCATATACTAGTGGGAATTTTTCATTATAGAACTTGGCTTGTATATTCCAATGATAGGCTTCCTCAAATGCCCTAGGTCTTCGTGAGCAAGCGAGTTGGATGCACACCCACTTAGTTTCTTTTGAGCTTTCATATACTTATAGCTCTAGTGCATCCGTTGCATGGCAATCCCTACTCACTCACATTGATATCTATTGATGGGCATCTCCATAGCCCGTTGATACGCCTAGTTGATGTGAGACTATCTTCCCTCCTTTTGTCTTCTCCACAAACACCATTCTATTCCACATATAGTGCTATATCCATGGCTCACGCTCATGTATTGCGTGAAGATTGGAAAAGTTTTGAAAATGTTAAAGTATGAAACAATTGCTTGGCTTGTCATCGGGGTTGTGCATGATTTAAATATTTTGTGTGGGGATGATGGAGCATAGCCAGACTATATGATTTTGTAGGGATAACTTTCTTTGGCCATGTTATTTTGAGAAGACATAATTGCTTAGTTAGTATGCTTGAAGTGTTATTATTTTTATGTCAATATGAACTTTTGTCTTGAATCTTTCGGATCTGAATATTCATACCACAATTAAGAGGATTTACATTGAAATTATGCCAAAGTATCACTCCGCATCAAAAATTCTCTTTTTATCATTTAGCTACTCGAGGACGAGCATGAATTAAGCTTGGGGATGCGATCGTCTCCAACGTATCTATAATTTTGATTGCTCCATGCTACTTTATCTACTGTTTTGGACTATATTGGGCTTTATTTTCCACTTTTATATTATTTTTGGGACTAACCTATTAACAGGAGGCCCAGCCCGTAATTGTTGTTTTTGCCTATTTCAGTATTTGAAGAAGCAGAATATCAAGCGGAGTCCAAGCGGAATGAAACCTTCGAAGCGTGATTTTCTCACGAGCGTGATCCAGGAGACTTGAACCCTACTCCAAGAAGTAACAGAGGCGGTCACGAGGGTGGGCGCCCCCTAGGGCGCCCCCTACCTCGTGGGCCCCTGTTGCTCCACCGATGTACTCCTTCCTCCTATATATACCTATGTACCCCCAAGCGATCGAGCAGGGCCAAAACCTAATTCCACCGCCGCAACTTCCTGTATCCACGAGATCCCATCTTGGGGCCTGTTTGAGCTCACGGGAGGGCATCCACCATGGAGGGCTTCTACATAAACACCATAGCCCCTCCGATGAAGTGTGAGTATTTTACTTGAGACCTTGGTCCATAGCTAGTAGCTAGATGGCTTCTTCTCTCTTTTTGGATCTCAATACAATGTTCTCCCCCTCTCTCTGGAGATCTATTCGATGTAATCTTCTTTTTGCGGTGTGTTTGTTGAGACCGATGAATTGTGGGTTTATGATCCAGATTATCTATGAATAATATTTGAATCATCTCTGAATTCTTTTATGTATGATTGAGTTATCTTTGCAAGTCTCTTCAAATTATCCGTTTGGTTTGGCCAACTAGATTGGTAGTTCTTGCAATGGGAGAAGTGCTTAGCTTTGGGTTCGATCTTGCGGTGACCTTACCCAGTGACAGGCAGGGTTGCAAGGCACGTATTGTATTGTTGCCATCGAGGATAACAAGATGGGGTATTTATCAAATTGCATGAATTTATTCCTCTACATCATGTCATCTTGCTTAAGGCGTTACTCTGTTTATAACTTAATACTCTAGATGCATCTTTGGATAGCGGTCGATGAGTGGAGTAATAGTAGTAGATGAGAATCGTTTGGTCTACTTGTCTCGGACGTGATGGCTATATACATGATCATACTTAGATATACTCATAACTATCACTACAAAAAAAAGACACATCCGTGACATTTTGGGCGGACGATTTTTTTCATCATACATATGACACTTCTATAGCGATAATTGTGACAAAACCGGTATCATCATAGATGTGGTGGGCTCCTACTTCTATGACAAAAATCATGACAGAAAATGGGCTTTTCGTCTGGGCGGGCGGAGACGCAGCTGCATGACATTCTTTGGGCCGTCCATGGCGGAAAAACCGTGGTAGAAGCGAGGGAGGAAAATTTCGGGAGTTGCCGATTACGGTGGGAGGTCGGGGCGGAGCGATCGCGTTTCTCTCGACGACGCTGCAGCGTGTGTGCGGCGTTGGCTCTAGCGAAGTCGAGCAAGGCGTTGGGCTCTAAATGAACCCGGCGATTGCCTGCGAGCTACGCGTTCTTGAACCCGGCGATCGATCGATGGCTGTTAAGCGAACTCGATGGGCGATTCGCCGCTCTCTGCTGCTAGAGAGCATTGCGGGGGGTTGGATGAGCAGTGGCGGTGGCGTTGCCTCTGGATGAGCAGGAACCCATGGTGTGGAGGGCTGGATGAATAGTAGGCGGTGGAGGGTGGCCGTGGAGGGTGGTTGAGCAGGACCCGTGGTGTGGAGGGCTGGATGAGCGGTAGATGGTGGAGGGTGCCCGTGTGGAGGGGTGGTTGAGCGATGGCGGTGGAGTAGCGCGATGGAGGCTGGATGAGCAGGAGCCCATGGAGGTGGAGGAGGTCGACGGTAGCCGTGGAGGCTGGAGGAGGTCGACGGTGGAGATGAATAGTATCCGTGGAGTCCGTTTTGCGACGCCACACCCCTCCCCTCCCCGTTTGACCGTGGCGCTCCAACACAAGTCCGTTTAGTCCGTTTTCATGATGCGCCACACCCTCCCGATCAACGGGACCCCGTTTCAACCGTGGGGCGTCTGTTTCCTCCGTTTTGCGATCGCCACACCCTCCCGATCAACGGGACCCCGTTTGACCGTGGGAGGTCCGTTTCCTCCGTTTTGCGGTATGCCAGGCCCCTCCCGATCAACAGGACCCCGTTCCGAACGTGGTCGGTTGAAGACAAGGCCGTTTCCTCCGTTGTGCGGTACGCCAGGCCTCGTTTCCATCGCCTGTTCCGTCCAAGCCCTCCCGATGAACACGCCCACGCATTCCGTTCCGACCCAGCCGGTTGGCTCCCCATGAACACGGCAGCGGCGCTGTTTCTCCGTTCCGACCCAGCCATATGCGTATGCGCGATAGGCGTTAGAGACCCTGCCCGTATGTACATACGTGGCCGTATTTTCTTTCTTGCACCCTCGCCGCTGTACGTACGTGTACATGCTACGTGCGCGGCTCTACATCTACGACATGTGCGCGCCTCTACATCGACCAGTATGCACGTACATGTTCGCGACAGAATGACAATGCTACGTGCGCTTCGACCAGGTGGGTCCCGGTATCAGCGGTTCCTTGCGTACAAAAATGTAGCTGGTGGGTCCCAGCAATGATCGGAGAATTGTTTTTTGCCGGACGCACTTCCTTTGCGTGCGAAGATGTAGCTGGTGGGTCCCAGCGGTCGAAGCGAATCGGTTTTTTGCTCGGACGCACTTCCTTGCGTGCGAAGATGTAGCTGGTGGGTCCCAGCGGATCGGAAGCGAATCGTTTTTTTCCGGACGCACTTCCTTGTGTGCGAAGATGTAGCTGGTGGGTCCCAGCAGTCAGGGGGAAACATTTTTTCACGAAATACGGTGGCCCGTCCGGTGGGTCCCCGCTGTCAGGTGGAGGAATCATTATTTTCCGCGTAATAAGGAGGCACTTCCTTGCTGCGGCCGTGGACCCAGCTGTCAGCCTCTCCACGTACAGTCCACGTCCGATGGAAGTCGTTCCTTGACCACGTTGACCATGCCGCGCCGAGAGCACCACGGCGGTGGACGACGGCGAGGCCTAGGAAGGGGACGACTCGGAGCCGGGAAGACGCGATAGTGGATGCCACGCAAAGAGGAGTCGAGGTTCACTTTGGTTCGGCTGCGGTGTGAGGCTGCTGTCGCCGTAGATTAACAGGGGGTGTTGGTGAGTAGAGGGATGGCCCGGCCAGCGGTGGGAGTAGTAGGGGGCGGTGAGGCCTCCGCGGCATCACAGCCGACCACAGGAGGCAGGAGCACGCGACACGACCGGCGCTGGTTTGTGCGGCTGGAGAAAGAAGACCAGAGGTTGAAGAAGCACTACAACCATTGGATGAACATCGTAACAGTAACAGGAGCTAGAATCGTTCATATGGACTAAGTTGACAAAGCCCTCCGTCCCCGTCAACTTGGTAGGCCCTAAGTCAGCCTCGGTATGTTGGGTTCCGGTGGCGGGGAGTATTCATTTTTTGTGCGTAATAAGGAGGCACTTCCTTGTGTGCGAAGATAGCTGGTGGGTCGACAAGCCGGCGGGGGCACGTTTTTTCGCAAAATGAGAGGCCCTTCCGGTGGGTCCCGGATGTCGGTGGAGGAATCATTATTTTGCGGCGTAATAATGAGGCATTTCCTTGTGTGAGGCCGTGGACCCATTGTCGACCTCTCCATGCACAACCTACTTCCGATGGTGTCGATTCGTTGACCACGTTGACCACGCCGTGCCAAGGTGGTGGACGGCGGCGAGGCCCCAACGACAACAAGCCGGAGATGGGAAGGCGGGAGTAGAGTCATGAGCGGAGAGGTGTCTGAGGTTAAGCGGTTCTAGTGCGGTGTGGTTCGGCAGACGGTGGAGATGAACATGATGTGTGGAGGGTTGGAGGGATGGCCTGGCCAACGGTGGAGTAGCGCTTCATAGCGAAGCGTGCTAAGCAGAGCTGCTAGCAGCAGGAGGCGGGAGGTGGTCCGGCGGCGCTGGAGGAAGAAGACGAGGCGAAGATGGATGCGGCCGTTGGATGTAAATCCAACGGCTAACATGTCAGAATCATTTGTTGACTAAATTTACAATGACTTGCGTTGGCTTCGACCTATTGGCCCACATTTCAGCCTCCAAAAATGTGGCACGTATTCAACCCATTTTTTCAGAATTTACAGTCTTTTTTTGCGCGGTAGAATTACAGTCAATTTGATCTTTTTTTTTGAATTACAGCCATTAGCTGGGCTGGGTGAACAATTAATGTAGCTTTCATGCGGCCCATTTATTTTATATCCTAAAAAATTACAGGCCATTTGCACTTTATCTAGATACACGATTTTGCTGGGCTGATTCTAATTATAATGTTGGGTTGGGCCAGCAATGTTATCAAAAAATAAAAAAGGGCTGAGCATTTTGTTATAAATATATTTAAATAATAAGTGATATTATTACATTCGTCCTTAAATCTTACCAAGCTTTTGTACACAATCACTAGGATTTTCGTGCCAAAACAATCTAGGATTTTATTTGTTAAGAAATTATTTTTATAATTAATAAGATTTGGATATTGTTTTCTTACATATGTAAGTATCTATTAAATATATTATGACAATAAAAAAATATATAATAACATATAAAATAATTTAAATATATATAATATAGTTAAAAGGGAAACATAAGTTGTACCTGGCGTTCCTATTCTTATATAGAAAAATAGAACAGACCACCGCGTTTTCTTCAAAAAAATACATAAATTGGGCTGCCAAAAATAAAACCTCGGATGGGAGGTCCATAGGCCAGTCGATACATGACGGCCCTAAGAAAATACAAACAGGCCCTCCCATCCGAGGTCGTGGGCTGCGCATGTTAAAAATGAAAGCCTAGATGGGGCAGCCCAAAACCACGTCCAACACTTGCCAAAACTCCGTCCCTCGTTTTCTCTGTGTTTAACACACTCAACATTGTGTGGGCATTTTGACTGTGCATCATATGAAGATGTGCTATGCATGAATGTTGATCAGCATGATGTTAACTGGCTGGTAGTTCCATTTTCGACCACGAATAAAACTTCCAACATGATGTTAACCCTGTTTGAAAAGGCCGTGTTAATATAAATGCTCTGCCTCTGAAAGTTGCAGTTTCTTATTGAAACTAAACTTGCAGTTTCTTAGTTGAAACTGAAACTTGCAGTTTCTTCTCGCCTGCACTTTTATACTCCTATGAAACTACATTTTTTTAAGTGCTAAAAATAGATATCTGGAATTCATAAAATTCTTCATATGCTCAATACTGCAAATATGAAATTCAAAAGACATTCATATCTGAAAGTACTCTCAAAATACACAACACAAAACACAATTCACAACCTGCAAATACTAAGAACCCTAAGCTCCTCCTGACAATTCACAACCTGCCCGACTATTGGGCTGGGGGGCAGTCCCCTCCTATTCCTCGGCGGCAAACAGCCGCCCCGTGAGACGATGTGAACGGCGAGGGAGACGATGGCGGGGAAGCGTCGTCAGGCCAACTGCTTTTCTCCTCTTGCAGTTGGGTTCGGTCGACGAAGACTCCACCGGCTCGCTCTGGCAGGACACCCTCACAAACGGCACCCTGTAGATGCTCGATCCTTCAATCTCTGGTGGATGCTCCATCTGGGAACGATACTCCCACCACCGCTCCCTCACGATCGGATTCGGTGAATCTGTTTGCTCCATGGCCGGAGGAGCAGCTCTATGTACTCGCGCGACTCCTCAGGAGTATCGCCTTTTCGCTTCTGTTGCAGATATTTGGCCATGGATGTCGCCGTCACGCTAGTTGGTCCTTGTTGTCAAACCAAGACTGTATCTCCAACATCCTAGCTAGCTTCACAGGTCGCTGTCTGCGATCCTCACGTATCGGTTGTACTCCTCCATCGATCTACTTCTCCACACCACCTTGATCGCTGGCGGTGGTTTTGAATGGAAGAGGAGAGGGCGGTGCTAGTTTTGGATTAGAGCGGGAGAGGGCGGCGCTGGTTTTGGGCTGGAACAGGAGAGGAGGGCGGTGGTTTTGAAATGGAAGAGGAGAGGGCGGCGCTGGTTTAGATTGGAACATGAGAGGGCGGCGGTGGATTTAGATTGGAACAGGAGAAGAGCGGAAGAGCGGGCTGGTCTTGGAAGTATTTTTTTGTTGTTTTGCGTATTTTCGGTCAAAGTTTGACCACGTACTGTATGTGACAAGCAAAATGTGAATGCATGTCACTAAAAAATGTATCGTTCGGTTCGTATCTGAATGTACTTTCAAATTATATTATTTTTGCAACGTATAACATATATTTTATGTGCGAAAATCATGGTCAATTATGACCCAGAATAAAAGGGAGACTAGTTAATGTGGGGTCGCTTTCTTAATTGAAGGGTAAATTGATTTTGATTTTGATCCAGTCACAGCGCGTCGGCCCTCTCGCCCAATCCTAAATCGCTGCAGCACGCTTCTCTCCCTCTTCTCCATTGAAAAACCACCTCCTCTCCTCTCCATCATCTCCATTCCAAAACCACCGTCTCGCCTCTCCCTCTTCTGATCTTCTCCATTGCAAAACCACCTCCTCTCCTCTCCATCATCTCCATTCCAAAACCACCGTCTCGCCTCTCCCTCTTCTGATCTTCTCCATTGCAAAACCACCTCCTCTCCTCTCCTCTCCATCATCTCCATTCCAAAACCACCTCCTCTCCTCTCCATCATCTCCATTCCAAAACCAACGTCTCGCCTCTCCCTCTTCTGATCTTCTCTCCATTGCAAAACCACCTCCTCTCCTCTCCATCATCTCCATTCCAAAACCACCTCCTCTCCTCTCCATCTTCTCTATTGCAAGACCACCGTCTCTCCTCCCATCTTCCAAAGCTAGCATCGGACCACTCAAGCGACATCTATGGAAGGATGCAGCAATGAATCGAGCGAGATCACCGGCGGCGACCAGGCAAAGTTAGCCAGGTTGAAGGAGATCCTTAGTTGGTTTGACAATGAGTGGGAGATTTCGAGGATGGTGCGGGCCATGTGAAATGTATGCGAAAAAGCGAGGCGACAGCGATGAGGCGGCGATGTACATGTACTCCTCGGCGGATCACGCCATGATCCTCGAGTTCATCGAGTATCTCCTATGGGCGATGGAAGCGAACAGATCGCCCAAGGCGACAGTCGAGCGGAGGTGGTGGGCGTCTGGTCGAAGGTCGAGCACCCGGAGGATAACGAATAGATCGAGTATGGTGTGCCGTTCGTGAGGGTGCAGAGCCAGCCGAACCACAGGAGTATTCGTTCTCCCACCACAAGAGGAGGCGGATGGCGCGGCGTCGCTTCCCGGCGTTCTCCACGGTTCCCTCGGCCTTCGCCTCGTTTCACGGCGGCGATAGGGTTTAAGGTAACCGCACTAACCTAATCTTCCACCTGCTCATGCTTACAATCAGTGTGACAACTAATGAAAATCATGCTTACAATCAGTCTCCGAGTACTCGCCAATCACCCTAAAATAGCTCTGGACCTTTGGGTCAAAGTTGTGACACAGTGTACAAATAAAGAAAAATAGATTGGTGCTTCTTTCAGAAAAGAGCACTCCCTAGAAAACTGCCAATATAAGCTACTAGTATTTGGTTAGAGGATTTGCTACCGAGAAAGATCCGTCCAGAGAGGCACCACACATCCACTGGTTGTGGTGGATGTCAATCGTGCATGCAGCATGGTTGGTGTCGGTAATTTTACTTGGCACACCTCGCACTTTCTGCATATATGCGGTTCCCTATGTACATTTGTGCAGTTCCACCAAAATGCAGCTGAATAACCCTGTTTGCGAGATAATGAAAAAGCTTGATTACATTATAGTGGCACTAGTTGATGAAACACACAAAATAAATAGAAGAAAATATTGTGATAGTATCATAGTATGCCATGCTGCGAGGCGAGATGGGCCTACGGCGCCTCATCTGATGCGCCTCATACTGACATCGTCCCAAGTCTCCCAGATACACCTTACGCGGTGATGAACATCGGTGTACAGCGATAGTACAAGGAGGTGCCTTGAGACATTCAAATCTCTATTTTTGTACATATCAACTAAAATTAAGCACCCGGTTTGCGAAGCGCTTAAGCGTTAACAATGGGACTAGTTGATGAAACATACTTTAACAAAGAGAAGCACTTTCTTTATCTACATTGGAAATGAAATGATAGAGATGACACTCGCTCTATTTTAATTTTATTATTACTTCATTTATCGGTGACACTAGAATTGAGCGGTGGCAAGCGAGGTGTACCTTGCGTCGCAAGGATGGAGGCAGGGGTGCTTAGGCGGGATCTTTGAAGCTGGCTCTTTCAGTCACCAACATGGATGATTCAATTCATGGGACCTTTTGGTGCAGTTCACCTAAAATGAAGCAATGTCCCGTGAGCTAGCAGCTTCTTCTTCAATTTTTTTAAGAAAAGGGCTGCAGCCCGGTTCCATTCCATTAAAAAGAAACCCACAGAGCTTCTTCTTCATTAGTTGCAATAAAATTGAGCAACATCAAGGTTGGTTGTGAAGCTTCTAGAATGCTCAACTATAATTTGGATATCATTTGTGTAGTTCAACTAAGATCGAGCGTGAAATGTATATCTCTGTTTGCACAAAAAAGGTGGAAAGGAGGGTGACTAACAAGTAACAAGTGATGAAACATGCATCAAATGAGAAGAAGCATGTTCCTTATCTGAATGGCAATCCTACAAGGACAGTAGCAATTTCTAAAGCAGTGGCATTGCTAGATATTAGTGTGGGCATCAGGATTAACTATGACAACCGTTAAATATGACATTACTTTGGGCACGGGAGAGTAGGCGGACCAGGACAGTTGCATTTCTAACGATAAGAACCAACTTATCTTAATGGGAAATTTTAGCAGGACATGTAAAGAAGTGCCATTGATTCATATTACTGGAGGCATTACATTGAAAACAACATTGGTTTAACGTGTCCTTACTTTTAACGGTCATTGCTACATTTTACCGGTGGCATTACATAAGAGTGGCTCGGGGCAACAAACATCGAGCAGGATATACAGGTTGGTCCCATTTTTTTCGGTATAGCCACCTTATCTTTGTGTGAGGCTATCAAATCTAGTCTTGGACTTACTCATTGACTTGTCCCCAGTCCCCACTTTCTTTCCTTTTTCAACCAATAGATCGGGTTTATATTGAGTTTGTACTCTGTTTCCCTTTATTTCCCTATTAGACCTAGAGACCAGTTGGATAGCAGGTCTACTGCTACTTTTCGCCCCATTATTTCCTCTTTCGACCAAGTCCTAGATTCAGGTAACAAATCCTCCCCACCCCACCCCTTAACCCCTTTCTTCCTTGTTTGAACCAAGTAGTACTAGATTGAGTGCATGAACTAGTTTTACCTCTTAAGCGTAAAAAATTAGGTGGTTTTGAACAGCCGATCGATCCTATCTCGAGGTGGCACGAGAAATAGTAAAAGTTACAAATGCAGCGGCGTCGGGAGCTCGGGAAATAAACAAGGCGGTTTGAAGGAAGTTATACGATGGTCGCGGGATGTCGCTAGGTGGGCGGCGGGAGGCGGATCTGCCCACACTATGGCAGCAAGGAAGAAGAGGTGGAGGCCCTCCCTCGCCAGTGTGCTTGGGAGAAACGGCAAGGCAGGCTGATCGGGACGCGCCCAGTGGTGGGTAAGAGCCGTCGCCGAGGTCGACCAGCGTGAGCGTTGCACCTTCTCACCTTCCCGGCGGAGAGGATCCAGCTGGATCTGTGACCAGCGGTGAGAGAGAGAGAGAGAGTGTGGCCACATTGTCGTGTTTAGATCTGGAGAGGCGAGGCGGTGTGAAGAGCAACACTAGCAAGCAAGCGTGGAGGCTCCTGCCTATATAGTGGAGTAGTACTTAGTTTTCTTTTGTCTACCGGAGCCGGCTTGACCTCGTCAATGACTATCGAGAAGTCTTCATGCACGTGGCCCGGAGGCACAATTGTCGTCATTTTGATCTGAAGCGCCGGATTATAACATATAACACGAAAAAATGCCACATGACAAGAAATCATAACCTCACTGCCCAAAGGAGACAACATGAATCTCGACGGACAAACTAGACGAGGAACAAAGCTCAAATTAAAGATAAACTCGTAGAAAAGGGGTCCGTCGATAGATGTCCTAATTAACATAGCCGGCTTGACCTAGATGGCAGTTGAGTAGTCACTATTCGTGCATGTGCCCCCAATGACTAGCCCAACTCAGTTGTCGTTGTTTAACCCTCGCAGTGATCCGAAGCACATGACACATAATTTTGCGAGATGACAAGAAACCTTTTTTAGATTTCTCACCACAACTACAACCATGTACAACACAGCCTGCACGATATGTGAGCGATAGCCAATCCAGGCGTGTCTGCTGGAGTCTGGTCACATGCATGGACGAACTGATCTTCCGTGTCTTGCGAGGGATCGTCCGAGCACCAACGTAGTACAACACTTCTCTAGTACTATCGCTCATCTCCCTCTTCTATTAAGTCACCCGACTTGCGGGGGGAAGTGTGCCTATGGTGGGTTCTCAATTGCCGTCCCACATGTGTGTGCGAACGCAATATGGCGCGTGTTCCATTCGGAGAGCAGCGTGCGGACCGACCGACCGTCAGGGTGCGGCCTTGAGCAGCGACGTGCGTCTTGTATACTCCGTACATGTGTACCGCCGTTTTCTAGGCGCTTTGCTCCAGGTGCGGGTGCAATCCATGGATACAAAATTAGTATCTGTATACTATTTAAAAGTCGGCGGGGCTTTTCCTGCCCGGTGGCGGTGGGACAGTTCCGCCTAGTCGATTCAACGAGAGCGAGAAGACGAGGGAGTAGGCTGCTGCAAGCGTGAGGGTTGTGTGATTTGTGATGAGTTCTTGCTTTGGACAGGTGGGGCCCTATGATTTGACTTGCCATTATCATTTAAATTGCGGCGCTTCGACGGCGTGAGTCTCCCGATTCTGACCACCTCCATCTGGTGCCTCTCCCAATGCTCCACCATGTAGTAGTAGAGGCTGGCTCTTGCATGAGAGCCCACTTCTCCACTTTTCCTTGCCTATCTTTCCTCCACATATGCAAAAATGCCATGTAAAGCGCACTATTGTACTTACTTGCTCCTACAGGTGCTTAAGCTTGCCACATAGGCATAAAGTCGATGTGGCAAGTTAATCAAGAAGAGAGAGGCTAGTTTGGTGACCCAAGGAAGAAAGCGGTGCTAAGTGCGTGTACCTAGGTGAAAAGACAATTTTGAGGCTAGTTGTAATGGTAGTATCATAGCTAGTATCATGCATGTCAACTAGGCAATTTTGATGAGGTGTCATAAAATTAAATGAAGAAAAGAGGGTTGAGTATCATATCATGATACTATATCATAATAAATGCTATACTACTATGTGTCATGCATGGTAATAAATAAAGTACTACATGATACTAGTATATGATACTATGCATTAGGGAGGTAGTACACTAGTATCATATGTATGATATTAGTATATGATACTTCCCATTACAACCAGACTGAGTCTATAGCTAAATATATCAAGTACTACCTCCCTAATGCATAGTATCATATGTATATGCATTAGGGAGGTAGTATGATGAGTGTCATACACTAGTATCATATGCATGATATTAGTATATGATACTTCCATTACAACCAGCCTGAGTCTATAGCTAATTAAATGAAGCAAACTTAGCAACACCATTTCATTGGAAGAGGTCACTCCTTGGCAAATGCAATAAATACTAGTACTCCGTGTGTCCCATAATATAAGAACGTTTTGGCACTACACTAGTGTCAAAAGCGTTCTTATATGAGACGGAAAATCTGAAAAGCAGATATAGAGGAGTAAAAAAATACACTTATAGCCAACCTTATAACCAACCTTGTTGTAGTATGAGTCACTAAGTGATGACTATGTATGACATGCCAACATCGGATAGCCCTAGCATGCGTGTTAAATCTCCAAAGGCGCGACCATGCGCAGCCTTCTGATGCGTGGTAAGCGCGACCATGATACGGGCTCTGGCAGCCCTTGGATCTGAATCAAGCGATCGCATGCTAAGTTGCTGAAAATTTGCGAAAAACCCTCCAGGATAGGATATTCACCCATTGGTCTAGAATCACGCCATGCAACCGTTGATCTCGATCCAAGGGCTCTTGGAAGCCCGTATCATGGGAGAATGGAAGCCACTACCCTGCCATTCGCGCAGCGGCGGTTCGCTCCTACGCGTCCCGCAAGTCCTTTAATACTCGGCGGTTCGCTCCTAGTCGTCCCGTCCATTCACATTCTGGCAGTTCCACTAATCCTAACCCTCCTCCCAAATCCATGGCGTCCCAAATCTCCCGATCGGCGGTGAGTACAAGGTTAGAACCATCACGGCATGAGTTCAACGTCATCTACACCCGTTCTTCATGACGGTGAAAGGATGCCTTTCTCGCTTCAGACACATGTTGAAGACTCACATGATGAGTGGGTCGCGGGCTAGATGTTGAGTACACCACGATCGTGGGGCGAGAGAAGGATCTAAGGGCGAAGAGAGGAAGAAGCCGCCGTGATCCAGGTTTGCGTGCATGACTTATGCTTGGTCTACCACATATGCCATGCCGGCGTTGAGTGCCAGGATTTTAAGGACTTCCTCGAGAGCAACCTAGTCAAATTCGTTCTTGTAGACTTTGGTAGCGACAAAGAAGTCTGCGTCGGATAGGCCTCGTTGTAGGCAACACCTTGACCTCCAAAAGAATCGGTGGTGTCCTCTCGTCGACCTTCAATGCTGACCTGGCAGGAGCCATGGTTCATCCTTCGTCTGATGGCTGGAGAAACCTCCATACGTTTCATCGTCATGCATGGCAGCGAAATGTACTAGATATAGACCACATCGATGCGCTGCAATGGATGGCTACCTTTGTTTCAATATCTACAAGGGTTGGATGAAGAGCAACAGCCAAGTTGGCGGTTCAAGCAAGAAGTATCGGCCAAGAGGAAGAGGACAAGAAGCGAAGTCGAGGGCGTGGGCGAGGACTCCGAGTAAGGTGGCGATGTCGTTGCTCATGGTGGTTCTAATGCGGTGTCTACGGAATAGTTGCAAAGTTTAATTTCAGGTGTGCTTAATTTAATTTGAGGGGTGTGTTGTCTTTGAGCCCCAATGAGAACTATGTTATGTTTCTTCTTGTTACTTTAACTCTTGATAAGTACATACTAGTATTTCTTACATTTCATCTTTTAGTTGGTATAGTACTATCACTCGTTTATTCACATTATATATGTACAATATATATGGCCAACATCATATAATAACAGTTTAGTTGTCAAAGAATTTCAGGGTGCTTAGTTTTGTCAAAGAATTCCGGGGTGCTTAGTTTTATTTGAGGGTGGGTTGTCTTGGACACCATTATTGTGACTAGCCTTTTAATAGTACTATATGCATAATTTGGCGTGGCGCTCTCTATATGTACCACCTTTTTTAATTTCAAGTTTTGCTCCATGGTGCAATCCATCGATACTCTTGTTGTACAAAAGTATACATTTTTAAAAGGCTAGAGGCGGGGCAGTCTAGCTTGGTGGTCTCCACGAGGCGAGGGCCTTTGTGATTTGACGGCTCATTACTGCTGGAAGGCGGGGCCTTGTGATTTATTTGCTTTCGTATAAATCGCCGACGACCTGATCGAGGAGGAGCAAAGAACCGTCGCGGTATACTCAAGTTTTCCCTTTGGTAGTAATCTGACGGAGGAGCACGAAACACGGCAGCCCGAGTGCCATATGGCGATAAAAATGATCTAATTTGCTAGTCATCTCATTGTTAGCATTGTTCTGCTCATTCCTCAAAAACAAAAACCATTGTTCTATTCATGCCTCGCGAGACATGCACACGTCTTGTGAAACACCGAAGCAAAAGATGAAACACAACAGCAAAGGAAGAAGGAAGATTATCACCCCAAATGATCTAATTAGCAGCGGAGTCGTGCTTGCTTCTTCATCGCCTCCCGACCTCCATCTCCTTGCGCGTCTCCTCCGCCATCTTCTTCATTCTGTCCATGGCGGGATTTCTCGTGAGCCTTCATCATCATTCCACGGCGCATTACGTACCTTGGCAGCGGCGGGTGCTCGATGCGAACTTCGCCAACTCCTCCTTATGTTCCATGATGAGGGCTGCAACATCTTCATCGAGGAACTACTATTCTCATGCAGCTTCTTCCAGCGGCGTTCTTCTCCTTCAACAGGTCGATCTCGTGGCGAGCTTCGCCTTGTCCTCCTCGAAGTCGCGAGATTTCGCGGTCGCCTTCTTCTCGAGGCAATGCTCTTCTTCAACAGCATCACCAAGCGGTCAACTCCCCTGCTGATTGAGCTCGGCGGGCATGTCGTCGAGGCTCTCCTTCACAACTCCGTCAAGCCTTGGATGAACTCCTTACGCTTATTGAGGTGCTTATTGAGATGATCGGGCATGCCGTCGAGGATAACGACTCCAGCTCCGCCCGGCTCGGCATGTTAGCCTCCATGGCTAGGGCACTCTGGGAGCCATCGCCTGCCCGTGAGAGATCTTTGAGGTCTCTGCGTGGCGGCTGAGCTCTCTTTTTCCTTAGCCTTGGTTGCCGCTCCTTATTACGAGTAGTTCTCGACCTAGAGCTCTGCTCACCGGCCATAACAGCAGCGACGAAGAAGAAGCACTTATGAGGAGGAAAGGTAGAGTAATTTTGGTTAGGTAGTTCCCCTTTTATAACCTAAGTACTAGCACTAGTAGTACTAATACCTGCATAGTGGGAACACGTTCATGTTTGATGCGTAGTACTAGTAGGTGTGAGCAGGCTTTGAATGTGATGGGAACAAGGTAAAGATTAATTGATGGTTTTGGTTTGAGGCCGAAAGCGGCTCCCAATGAGTTTAGTGGAACATAAATTTCAAGTAGACTACATTGCTCAAATCGTAAATATTATGTTCTTGTCAAAATTTGGCACAAAATCGAAGGAGACCAATGGAAGTACTACTAGCAACCCATGATTTAACTACTCGCATGCGTGGTGGAGTAATAATGTCTTTCTTCCGCCCTCCGTCCACTCAATTTGCATGCGCTGTATTAATTGACCATCAATGAAGTGAATGACTTTACGCGTCAAATTATCACATGGGGTGGATCTTGGTACAAAATTGCGTCCGCCCGTGTACCCGGCGTGTGCGTGCGAGGAATGAGTGCGTGCGTGGCGTGCGTGCACATCTTAAGCCGTGCATGTACCGCCAAAGATATGGCTCGGGAGGAACAGTACATTCTTACGGAACCAGCAACATCGTCCATCGTGATCAATCCATGCAAGGAGGTCGCGACAACGCCTCCACATGTGCCCGTGGCTTCATGAACTGTAAGAGAGACACTGTGTAGCGTGCCATTGGTATTCTAATTTACGTGTTTTGCACATACTCGAAGTACTAGTAATTTACCGTGCATTGCGCATCAGATTTTGCAACCAAATTATGAATAAATACCACACTATAGCATGTAAGCTCTTAGTCATATATGTGTGATGTAGCCCTTCGTTTAATTCTTATAGTTCATCTCATTCAAAATCAAATTAGTTTTTATAAAAAAGCTAAAACGCGTGAATAGGAAAAACATGGGATTATAGTGGAATGTCGTATTGAATCCTACAGGATTGTACGAGTGTTTGATTGTGCATAGAAAAAACGCAGAATTCTTTCAAAGAGGTTTGAGTGGATGGGATGTTTCCTATGAAATCTAGTGCAAATGAATCATATGGAAAAATTCCTATGGTTTACAATCCTCTGAATCAAACAACCAAGATAGGAAAAATTCCTAATGATTAGAATCCTCCAAAATTCCTTTGAGAATCCTTTGAATCAAAGAAGCCCTTAATCTATTTTATGATTCATGGAATTGTGCGTTGTAAAGCATAAAGTAAAAACAAATAATGGCAATTCAACTAGAAAAAAAGTTTGGGCAGTTATGATACGGAAGATTCTAGAACAAAAGAGAACCCTTGTTGTTTTGAGGTTTGTGCATTATGCTTAAGTTCAACCATGGAGTCTGCTAGATTGTACATGTGGCAAAATCTGGTGGGGGCTAGAAGATGGTGCGAGGGCGAGTGGAGGAGACTATGAAGGAATGCACAAGTGCGAGATCGATATTTAGAGAGAGGCGAACCGTGCGCTGTTGCCTGTGATGCATGGAGCCATGAAAAATAAATGAGCTAGGGGCCAAGCATTGCTAATCCTTTACGAGGAGGGTCAATTCATGAAATTAAACCTTTTTAGCAGCAATTGTCTAATGATCACATTCATATTAGCCTCGATATATAGTGATGTTAGGGGGGCAGGCTGCCCTATCGCCCTTGTCTTTCGCCATTGTGCACGATCGAGAGATGAAGCGGAAGGCATGGATGATGAGAGGGGCGTTGGATATATAATTAATGTGGGTGTATTAGCTATTTATGTTAATCCTATATAGAGGTACAGATTGATCGATGTGGGCGTGGGAGAGGTATAGATTGATCGATGTGGGCGTGGGAAAGAGGTGAGACCTCCTGGATATATCGATTGATCGGTTTGTGTGAAAACTATGAAAGACCTAGCTATATACACACATACATAGAGGAACATCGATCATTGCGCATGCGTGAGAGATAAAGAATGCCGGTATGAGGGAGAGGGGATGTGTGTGGGTGTGTGCCTTCATGGGAGACCGACCTGAAGAAAAGATTGCATGCGATAGATAATGCCATTGGTAGTGTGTGCATGCATGCACGAGAGAAAGTTAGTGGTACAATTATAAAGAAGACTACGTGTGGGTGTAAAAGAATAGGTGAGGTCATAATCAATGTAAAGTTGAATTCAAATATTTGAATAAGAGATCTGATGTTTGAAACCCATGCATGCATGAATATAACGGAGATCTCGCGGTGTGCTTTGGAAATGAGCATGTTGTAATGTATACACATTGAACAAGGTCGACTGATTTGAATTTGAGATACCGATGGCAGGCATCATTTGCCCATGTCGCATCCGTGCATGTAATTGGAGATGATGGTGACTTTACGCATCACATATCTATATCTATACCCCTATATATATATTATATTATATATTTTTTTTATATTGTGAGCGGGTAACTTTAACTTTGAAAGATGGTGCGTTGGATGAGGCGAATCCGAAGGTCCAAAGATGGCAAATTTGAGCACTATTGGCGTTGGATATCATCTAGATTCCACCAGATTTCGCCACATGTATAATCTAGAAGACTCCATGGTTGAACTTAAGCATAATGCACAAACATCAAAACACAAGCACTTCTTATTTGTTCTAGAATCTTCCGTATCATAATTGCCCAAATGTTTTCTACATGATTTGCCATTATTTGTTTTTACTTTATGTCTTACAATGCACAATTCCATGAATCTTAAAATAGATTAGCTTTCTTATAAAAACTAGATGATTTTGAATGAAATGAACTATAAAATTAAGCGAACATCTACATCATGCATATATGACTCAAAGCTTGCATGCTATAATGTGGTATTTATTCATAATTTGGTTGCCAAATCTCATGCGTGCAATGCGTGTACCTTACTCTAGTCTAAATGGTGTTTGTGTGTGTGTTGTGTGTGTTGAGGTGCAAATTGTCTTTTTTGGGTACCGTTAAGCTTGTTCTTCGAAATTTCAAGCCGCCTTGTTATGCCAAAATTGAAGCTAAGCGTCTCTGTCTATCGTCTTTGAAACTCCGCCTCTTCAACCCCGCCTTGTTAGCCCAAATATTTAAGATATATCTTTGTCTTGTTGTGCTCGACAACTCCTCCATCTCAACCCGCCTTGCTATTCGAAAATTACAACAGCGTGAAAACTCCCACCTCTGTGAAATCC
>JAHIAM010005853.1:0-52989 GCA_021605205.1 Aegilops longissima
GACAGACGGCGGCTTCATCCACGCTCTGTCCGATGAGTCGAGTCGAAAGTAGTGATGTGTAGTTCGAAACATTGATTGGCTCATGTTGTAATTATACTTTAATGAATTCGTATGTCTCTTTGGTTTGGACAGTCGCTCAACTTAGATGTAATCGATGCTATTTATCAAGAGGACCATGAATCGTGCTATTAATTTCTTGCTTTTCTCTTCCGATCCTTTTGTTGCATACTTACATATTGCTTATGTATTGTGCATTGTTTGGCTTGTGCATAGAGATGCCGTCGTATGTCGTGTACAAGGGTAAGGTTCCCGGAGTCTCGACGATCGGGAGGAGTGTCGGAGACAGGTTCACCGCTTCAGCGATAACAGTTACAAAGGGTACACCACTAGGGCGGAGGCGAATCTAGATATGCCCGCTATCTAGCGGAGAGAGGAAGAGCGTTGGAGGAACCGGATGAAGACCAGTTTGATCGCGATGATGCTCATCGTGATGACCACACTCTCTTCTATGTGATGGTAGTTTAGATGATCGATATCGACTTGTAATGTGAAGACAAACTCAATACTCGCGGTCTTGAGACTTGTAATTTTTATCTTTGTTCGGTCTTTTGAATTAGGAGACTAATATGATGAATTGTATTCGGACACTAATCTTCTGTATGATTCGATGAATCTGATGTTGTTTGTGACGCCCCGATTCAATCGTACACTAATCATGCACGCAAATGTATGCGATCAAGATCAAGGACTCACGGTAAGATATCACAACACAACTCTACAAATAAAATAAGTCATACAAGCATCATAATACAAGCCAGGGCCTCGAGGGCTCGAATACAAGTGCTCGATCATAGACGAAGTCAGTGGAAGCAACAATATCTGAGTACGACATAAGTTAAACAAGGTGCCATAAGATGGCTAGCACAAACCGGGATCTGAGATCGAAGAGGAGCGGGCCTCCGCAGGATCCTCCTAGGTTACTCCCGGTAAGTCGTCGGGCGACACGTAGTAGTAGGCACCTCCAGAGTAGTAGTCGTCATCGACGGTGGTGTCGACTCACAGGCTCCATCGTGCCGTTGCAGCAATCGAGTAGAGATAGGGGTAAAGGGAAACAAGGCAACCGTGAGTACTCATCCAAAGTACTGCAAGCAAGGAGCTACACTACATATGCATGGATATATGTGTAAAGGCCATATCGATGGACTGAGCTGCAGAATGCCGAATAAGAGGGGATAGCTAGTCTTAACGAAGACTACGCTCGACACCTGCCTTACAACAGTAGGAGGAACAAACGGAAGTCCTCCAAGTAACATCATATAGCAATAATCCTACCCGCAATCCTCGCTCATATCCCCGAGCGAGAGCGACCACCGTTGTATCGGCTGCGGGAAGGGTGTGTTTTATCAAGTATCCGGTTCTAGTTGTCATAAGCTCAAGGTACAACTCCAAGTCGTCCTGTTATCAAGATCACGGCTATCCGAATAGATTAACTTCCCTGCGAGGGGTGCACCATCTTACCAAAGACGCTTGATCCCATTTGGCGGACACACTTTCTGGGTCATGCCCGCCGCGGAAGATCAACACGCCGCAGCCCCACCTAGGCACAACAGAGAGTCCAACACGCCGGTCTAAACCTAAGCGCCGCAGGGTGTCGGGCCCATCGCCTCGAGCACACCTGACGTTATGCGACGTGGCGGAAGCGCACCTAGCCCAGCAGCGCTCCAGTCCAATCCGGTAGCGCCGCTCGTCGCCGACGTTTGAAGTGCTTGGCCGATACCACGACGCGGATACCCATAACTACTCCCGCGTAGATGGTTAGTGCGTATAAGCTCGTAGCCAACTCAGATCAAATACCAAGACCTCGTTAAGCGTGTTAAGTAACCATGAACGCCGAACAGGCCAGGCCCACCTCTCTCCTAGGCGGTCTCAACCTGCCTGCCTGCCGCCCGCCACAAAGATCCACTGCTGGGTGCTCCATCACCGACCCGACTTTAGTCTCACATGTATCGTGTATAAGTATATAGTATATACCCGTGATCAACTCCCGAGTGATCACGGCCCGATAATATAGCACGCGAGACGGACAAGACAGTAGGGCCCACAGATGAAAGTACTAGCATCCTATACTAAGCATATAGGATTGCGTAAGGTAACAATGAAGTTACAAGGGCAAAGCTATGCGGCAAATATAGGAGTATCCGAAAACAGTAACATGCTATACTACTCTAATGCAAGCGGTGTAGATAAGAGTAAGCGATATCTAGTGATCAAGGGGGGGGCTTGCCTGGTTGCTCGCAAGAGAGAGGGTCGTCAACACCGTAGTGGTCGGCAGCAGCGGCGTCGGTCTCGTAGTCTACCGGAGAGAAGAGGGGAAGAAACAATGAATACAAGTAAACAGATGCATATCGATGCATGACATGTCAAGAAGCGATGCTAGGCGTGCCCTAACGTGGTATGAGGGTCTTGGTTAGGGGAAAACATCAGGAAGTTTTCCGATTCGGACGTCTGTCAGACAGTTGAACCGGAGAGGAAAGTTTGCAGGTTCGATAGGTTAGGGGTGTATGGTGGACGAACGGACTGCGTATCCGGATTCGTCTCGTCGTTCTGAGCAACTTTCATGTTGAAATTATTTTAATCCGAGTTACGGATTAACAGATATGATTTTCTAAAGTATTTATTAATTTCTGGAATTTAATTAAATATTTAAATTAATTTGAAAAACAGATTAATGACATCAGCCTCGGCTCCGGGCGCCCTGCCCGCCTCGGCTCCCTCGTCGGCCGCCTTCCCCGGCGAGCTCGCGAGCAGCCCCCGCGCCCGATCCAGCCGGCCTCGATCCGATCCGGCCTCGGGAAGCACGCCGTTGACCTCTCTCCCTCCTTTTTTTCCCTAAGTCTTGAGATATTTGTTATTTTGTTGCATTTTCGAAGTGGTATATCTTCGCATCCGTAGATCCATTTTGCGCGTATAATATGTCAAAATGTTCGTCTCGAAGATTAGATCATTTCATCTCATTGAATCATTTTCATTTGAGCTCATCTTGATGCCCGAAATGCTGTTGGAAGAGTGCTATGTGATGTTAGTTTCTGTTTCTTAACAGAACTTGCACTTTTGTTATATTTGCCATGATTATTGTGTGCATCCTATGTATTTGAGTCCTACATGTGTTTTGAAATATGCCATGCCATCTTTCCAGGGGTATATGCCATGTATTTTTGTGATCTATGTGGTGACTAGCACAAGCATGCAAAGTAGGTGTCCTGCTGTTGCTGATTTCAGCCCTGTTTTAGCTGATTTTGTTGCCATGTTAACTTGATGATACCGAGAGATCTATGCATATTTTGAGATACTTCAGTAAGGATGTTTTGTAAAGCATGTCTTGCTCTATCCATCCATGCCTTTGTTTGCAATTATGGAGTGCCATAGCTTGAGTCAATCGAGCTCTACTTTTGCTATCAAATGTTTCCTGGCAGATTGTTTACATGTTATTCAATTTTGCCAAGCTTGTTGTGGTTGATCCATTTATGCTATGTTATTGTTCTTGCCATGTATGTCTTCTATGTCATGTCTTCTTGATGTATGTATGCTTAGTTTATCATTTGAGGCTCTGTAGCGAGTGCATTGAGCTTGTAAACATGCCTACTCGTTATCAGTTTTGACATGTCATGTTGCTGAATCTGTTAACGAAACTTTCAATATTGACATGGGTGTTACTATATTTTCTAGTCCTTTCTGGCTTATGGTCAGTAAGGGACTTTTGTTCTAGGCTTTGAGTAGATTCATGCCATGCCATGTTTTGCTATTTTAAGGTCCTGTAGCATGTAGTTTTGTTGCTCTGAACATTGCAACCTGATGCTGTTTTTGCCATGTCCAGCCTGATATTTTGTGCACTTTTGCCATGCTTGTTTGAACCTGTTATGATGTGAACTAGCCGTAGCTCAGTGCTCATCTTTTGTCGAGCATCTTGTGTAGATCACTGCCATGTGCTTTGTTGATACGTTTGGGTGCAGTAGCTTAATTATTTGTTGCTTGCTAAGTGGCATCATGCTGTTAATGGCAGATTTGTGCCATTCTTGTTTTGCTTGTCATTTGCAAACCGTGCATCCGATTCCGGCGATCTTTATATCGATTTCAACCGAAATCATCTCATCTTTCAGTGGCATGCTTGGTTTGCCAAGTTGATGCCTGGTTCATCATTTTCCTTCCGGGCGCTACATACGCATTGCATATCACATCTCGCATATCATGTCATGTTTTGCATCATGTTGATTGTGCATTGCACCGTGATTTATTGTGGTTCCTTTGTTTGTGTTGTTGCTTTGGTTAGAGTCGGGAGGCGAGTACGTGAACGAGGAACCTGTTGAGAACGCTTACGAGGATCAAGCTTTCGACAACTTTGAGAACATTGCAGGCAAGATGACCATACCCTCGAAATCACTTCTATCTTTGCTATGCTAGTTGCTCGCTCTTTTGCTATGCCTATGCTATGATTCCTACCACTTGCTATATCATGCCACCCATATTGCCATGTCAGCCCCTAACCATCTTTTCCTAGCAAACCGTTGATTGGCTATGTTACCGCTTTGCTCAGCCCTCTTATAGCGTTGCTAGTTGCAGGTGAAGCTGAAGTTTGTTCCTTGTTGGAACATGGAGATGTTGTTCCTTTTTGGAACATGTTTACTTGTTGGGGATATCACAATATTTATCTGCTATATTTAATACATCTATATACTTGGTAAAGGGTGGAAGGCTCGGCCTTATGCCTGGTGTTTTGTTCCACTCTTGCCACCCTAGTTTCCGTCATACCGGTGTTATGTTCCTTGATTTTGCGTTCCTTACACGGTTGGGTGATTTATGGGACCCCCTTGACAGTTCGCTTTGAATAAGACTCGTCCAGCAAGGCCCAACTTTGGTTTTACCATTTGCCGCCTAAGCCTTTTCCCCCGGGTTTTCGCGAGCCCGAGGGTCATCTTTATTTTAACCCCCGGGCCAGTTCTCCTCTGAGTGCTGGTCCAAACCTGTCAGCCGCCGGTGGCCATCAGGGCAACTCGAGCTGGCCTATCGGAAGTTTGGACAATCCGGTGTGCCCGAGAACGAGATATGTGCAGCTCCTATCGGGATTTGTCGGCACATTCGGGCGGCTTTTTTGGTCTTGTTTTATTTCTTTGTCGAAATGTCTTGTAGTCCGGATTCCGAGATTGATCGGGTCTTCGGTAGAAGGAATTGAAGGAAATATGCCCTAGAGGCAATAATAAAGTTATTATTTATTTCCTTATATCATGATAAATGTTTATTATTCATGCTAGAATTGTATTAACGGAAACATAATACATGTGTGAATATATAGACAAACAGTATGTCACTAGTATGCCTCTACTTGACTAGCTTGTTAATCAAAGATGGTTATGTTTCCTAACCATGAACAAGGAGTTGTTATTTGATTAACAAGGTCACATCATTAGTTGAATGATCTGATTGACATGACCCATTCCGTTAGCTTAACACTTGATCGTTTAGTATGTTAATGCTTTCTTCATGACCCATACATGTTCCTGTAACTATGAGATTATGCAACTCCGTTTACGGAGGAACACTTTGGTACTACCAAGCGTCTAGCGAATGGGTGATTATAAAGGAGTACTACAGGTGTCTCCAAAGGTACTTGTTGGGTTGGCGTATTTGAGATTAGGTTTTGTCACTCCGATTGTCGGAGAGGTATCTCTAGGCCTTCTCGGTAATACACATCACATAAGCCTTGCAAGCATTGCAACTAAAGAGTTAGTTGTGAGATGATGTATTACGGAACGAGTAAAGAGACTTTCCGATAACGAGATTAAACTAGGTATTGGATACCGACGATCGAATCTCGGAAAGTAACATACCGATGACAAAGGAACAACGTATGTTGTTATGCGGTTTGACCGATAAAGATCTTCAGTAGAATATGTAGGAACCAATATGAGCATCCAGGTTCCGCTATTGGTTATTGACCGAGAATAGTTCTAGGTCATGTCTACATAGTTCTCGAACCGTAGGGTCCGCACGCTTAAGGTTTCAATGGCGGTTATTATGAGTTTATGTATTTTGATGTACCGAAGGAGTTCGAGTCCGGATGTGATCACGGACATGACGAGGAGTCTCGAAATGGTCGAGACATAAAGATTGATATATTGGATGGTTATATTCGGACACGGAAAGGTTCGGAAGTTTCGGAGAAAACCGGAGTGCGGAGGGGTTACGGAACCCCCGGGAAGTTATGGGCCTTATTGGGCCAAGAGGGAGAGAGAGGGCTGCACCAGGAGGTGGTGCGCCCCCCTCCATGGGGAGTCGAACTGGACTAGGGGGGCAGCCCCCCCCTCTCCCTCTCTCTCTTTCCTTCCCTTCCCTCTTCCTAGTAGGACTAGGAAAGGGAGTCCTACTCCTACTAGGAGGAGGACTCCCCCTCCTTGGTGCGCCCCAAGGGCTGGCCGCCCTCCCCTTGCTCCTTTTATATACGGGGCAGGGGCACCCTAGAACACACAAGTTGATCTTCGTGATCGTTCCTTAGCCGTGTCGGTGCCCCCTCCACCATATTCCACCTCGGTCATATTGTAGCGGTGCTTAGGCGAAGCCTCGCGACGGTAGAACATCAAGATCGTCACCACGCCGTCGTCTTGTGGAACTCCTTCCCCGACGCTTTGCTGGATCGGAGCCGGGGATCGTCATCGAGCTGAGCGTGTGCCAAGAACTCGGAGGTGCCGGATGCGGTGCTTGGATCGGTCGGATCGTGAAGGCGTCGACTACATCAACAGCGTTAATATAACGCTTCGCTTTCGGTCTCACAGTGCGTGGGCGGACACTCTCCCTCTCGTTGCTATGCCATCACCATGGTCTTGCGTGATCGTAGGAAAATTTTTGAAATTACTCGTTACCCAACGGTGGCATCGAGCCTGGTTTTATGCGTTGATGTCATATGCACGAGTAGAACACAAGTGAGTTGTGGGCGATACAAGTCATACTACCTACCAGCATGTCATACTTTGGTTCAGCGGTATTGTGAGATGAAGCGGCCGGACCGACATTACGCGACGCTTCGCGAGACTGGTTTCACCGCTATGAGCACTCGTTGCTTAAAGGTGGTGGCGGGTGTCTGTCTCTCTCACTTTAGTTGAACCGAGTGTGGCTACGCCGGTCCTTGAGAAGGTTAAAAGCGAGTCTATTTGACGAAGTATCGTTGTGGTTTTGATCGTAGGTAAGAACGGTTCTTGCTCAGCCCGTAGCAGCCACGTAAAACTTGCAACAACAAAGTAGAGGGCGTCTAACTTGTTTTTGCAGGGCATGTTGTGATGTGATATGGTCAAGGCGTGATGCTATATTTTATTGTATGAGATGATCATGTTTTGTAACGAGTTATCGGCATGGCTGGCGAGAGCCATATGGTTGTCGCTTTATTGTATGAAATGCAAGCGCCATGTAATTGCTTTACTTTATCACTAAGCGGTAGCGATAGTCGTAGAAGCAATAGTTGGCGAGGCGACAACGATGCTACGATGGAGATCAAGGTGTCGCTACCGGTGGCGATGGTGATCATGCGGTGCTTTGGAGATGGAATCACAAGCACAAGATGATGATGGCCATATCATATCACTTATATTGATTGCATGTGATGTTTATCCTTTATGCATCTTATCTTGCTTTGATTGGCGGTAGCATTATAAGATGATCTCTCACTAAAAATTATCAAGTAGTGTTCTCCCGAGTATGCACCGTTGCCAAAGTTCGTCGTGCGAGACACCACGTGATGATCGGGTGTGATAAGCTCTCGTCCATCTACAACGGGTGCAAGCCAGTTTTGCACACGCAGAATACTCGAGTTATACTTGCGAGCCTAGCATATCTGAGATATGGCCTCGGAACACGGAGACCGAAAGGTCGAACGTGAATCATATAGCAGATATGATCAACATAAGATGTTCACCATTGAAAACTACTCCATCTCACGTGATGATCGGTTATGGTTTAGTTGATTTGGATCACGTGATCACTTAGATAACTAGAGATGTCTGTCTAAGTGGGAGTTCTTTAGTAATATGATTAATTGAACTTAAATTTATCATGAACTTAGTACTGATAGTATTTTGCTTGTCTATGTTTCTTGTAGATAGATGGCTCGTCTTTGTTGTTCCGTTGAATTTTAATGCGTTCCTTGAGAAAGCAAAGTTGAAAGATGATGGTAGCAATTACGGACTGGGTCCGTAACGAGGATAATCCTCATTGCTGCACGGAAAAGTTCGTCTGGAAGCACGCGGGTGGGTAGCGAACTGCTGCGGAATCTTGAGCGAAGTTGTGAGCGTCGGCAAAGCGAGTGATGACTACTCTATAGTTCAGTGTGCCATGCTTTACGGCTTAGAACCGGGTCTTCAACGGCGTTTTGAGCGTCATGGAGCATATGAGATGTTCGAGGAGTTGAAGTTGATATTTCAACAGAATGCCCGGATTGAGAGATATGAAGTCTCCAATAAGTTCTATAGCTGCAAGATGGAGGAGAATAGTTACGTCGGTGAGCACATACTCAAAATGTCCGGGTATTACAATCACTTGAATCAAGCTGGGAGTTAATCTTCCGGATGATTGTGTCATTGATGAATTCTTCAATCACGCCACCAAGCTACAAAGGCTTCGTGATGAACTATAATATGCAAGGGTTAGTAAAGACTATGCTCGAGCTCTTCGCAATGCTAAAAGCTGCGAAGGTAGAAATCAAAAAGGAGCATCAAGTGTTGATGGTCAATAAGACCACTAGTTTCAAGAAGAAAGGCAAAGGGAAGAAGAAGGGAACTTCAAGAAGAACAGCAAACAAGTTCTTGATCGGGAGAAGAAACCCAAGTCTGGACCTAAGCCTGGCCGAGTGCTTCTACCGCAAGCGACTAGTCCTTTGGAAGCGGAACTGCCCCAAGTATTTGGCGGATAAGAAGGATGGCAAAGTGAACAAAGGTATATGTGATATACTTGTTATTGATGTGTACCTTACTAGAGCTCATGATAGTACAGGTATTTGATCTTGGTTACATTGCTAATATTTGCAACTCGAAGCAGAACTACGGATTAGCGAACACGGCAAAGGGCGAGGTGACGATGCGCGTGGGAAGCGGTTCCAAAGTCGATGTGATCGCGATCGGCACGCTAACTCTACATCTACCTTGGGATTAGTTTTAGACCTGAATAATTGTTATTTGGTGCCGGCGTTGAGCATGAACATTATATCTGGATCTTGTTTGATGCGAGGCGGTTATTCATTTAAATCGAGAGAATAATGGTTGTTCTATTTATATGAATAATATCTTTTATGGTCATGCACCCTTGAAGAGTGGTCTATTTTAATGAATCTCGATAGTAGTGATACACATATTCATAATGTTGAAACCAAAAGATGCAGAGTTGATAATGATAGTGCAACTTATTTGTGGCACTTGCCGTTTAGGTCATATCGGTGTAAACGCATGAAGAAACTCCATCTTGATGGACTTTTGGAGTCACTTGATTATGAATCACTTGGCACTTGCGAACCGTGCCTCATGGGCAAGATGACTAAAACTCCGTTCTCGGTACTATGGAGAGAGCAACAGATTTATTGGAAATCATACATACGGATGTATGTGGTCCAATGAATGTTGAAGCTCGTGGCGGATATCGTTATTTTCTCACCTTCACAGATGATTTGAGCAGATATGGGTATATCTACTTAATGAAACATAAGTGCGAAACATTTGAAAAGTTCAAAGAATTTCAGAGTGAAGTTGAAAATCATCGTAATAAGAAAATAAACTTTCTACGATCTGATCGTGGAGGCGAATATTTGAGTTCTGAGTTTGGTCTACATTTGAAACAAAGCGGAATAGTTTCACAACTCACGCCACCGGAACACCACAGCGCAATGGTGTGTCGAGCGTCGTGTCGCACTTTCTTTGGATATGGTGCGATCTATGATGTCTCTTACAGATTTACCGCTATCATTTTGGGGTTATGCTCTTGAGGCGGCCGCATTCACGTTAAATAGGACACCGTCAAAATCCGTTGAGGCGACGCCTTATGAACTATGGTTTAGCAAGAAACCAAAGTTGTCGTTTCGAAAGTTTGGGGTTGCGATGCTTATGTGAAGAAACTTCAACCTGATAAGCTTGAACCCAAATCGAGAAATGTGTCTTCATAGGATACCCAAAGGAGACAATTGGGTACACCTTCTATCACAGATCCGAAGGCAAGACATTCGTTGCTAAAATGGATCCTTTCTAGAAGGAGTTTCTCTCGAAAGAAGTGAGTGGGAGGAAAGTGGAACTTGATGAGGTAATAGTACCAGCTCCCTTATTGGAAAGTAGTTAAATCACGAAATCAGTTTACGTAACACCTACACCAGTTAGTGAGGAAGATAATGATGAAGATCATGAAACTTCAGATCAAGTTGTCACTTGAACCGTAGATCAACAGAACAAAATCCGCACTTTGAGTGGTGCGGTAATCCTATTCGGAAGTCATGCTACTAGATCATGATGAACCTACGAACTATGAAGAAGCGATGGTGAGCCCAGATTCATAAAATGGCTTGAAGCCATGAAATCTGAGATGGGATCCATGTATGAGAACAAAGTATGGACTTTGGTAGACTTGCCCGATGATCGGCAAGCTATTGAGAATAAATGGATTTTAAGAAGAAGAAGGACGTGATGGTAATGTAGCTGTCTACAAAGCTCGACTTGTTGCAAAAGGTTTTCGACAAGTTCAAGGGGTTGACTACGATGAGATTTTCTCACCCGTAGCGATGCTTAAGTCCGTCCGAATCATGTTAGCAATTGCGCATTTTATGATTATGAAATTTGGCAAATGGATGTAAAACTGCATTCTTGAATGGATTTCTAGAAGAAGAGTTGTATATGATGCAACCAGAAGGTTTTGTCGATCCAAAAGGTGCTAACAAAGTGTGCAAGCTCAACGATCAATTTATGGTGCAGTGCAAGCCTCTCGGAGTTGGAATAAGCGCTTTGATAGTGTGATCAAAGCATATGGGTTTATCTGAGACTTTTGGAGAAGCTTTGTATTTACAAGAAAGTGAGTGGGAGCTCTGTAGCATTTCTAATATTATATGTGGACGACATATTATTGATTGGAAATGATATAGAATTCTGGATAGCATAAAAGGATACTTGAATAAAAGTTTTTCTATGAAAGACCTCGGTGAAGCTGCTTACATATTGGGCATCAAGATCTATAGAGATAGATCAAGGCGCTTGATTGGACTTTCACAAAGCACATACCTTGATAAAGTTTTGAAAAAGTTCAAAATGGATCAGGCAAAGAAAGGTTTTTACTGTGTTACAAGGTGTAAGATTGAGTCGGACTCAATGCCCGACCACAATGAGAAGATAGAGAGAAAATGAAAGATGTTCCTATGCTTCAGCCATAGGCTCTATCATGTATGCAATGCTGTGTACCAGACTGACGTATGCTTAGCTGTAAGCTTGGCAGGAAGGTACCAAAGTAATCCAGAGTGGATCTTTGGACAGCGGTCAAGAACATCTGAAATACCGAAAAGGACTAAGGATATGTTTCTCGTATATGGAGGTGACAAAGAGCTAGTCGTAAATGGTTACGTCGATGCAAGCTTTGACAATCGATCCGGACGATTCTAAATCGCAAACCGGATCGTGTTTTTATTAAGCGGTGGAGCTGTCGATTGAAGGAAATATGCCCTAGAGGCAATAATAAAGTTATTATTTATTTCCTTATATCATGATAAATGTTTATTATTCATGCTAGAATTGTATTAACGGAAACATAATACATGTGTGAATATATAGACAAGCAGTATGTCACTAGTATGCCTCTACTTGACTAGCTTGTTAATCAAAGATGGTTATGTTTCCTAACCATGAACAAGGAGTTGTTATTTGATTAACAAGGTCACATCATTAGTTGAATGATCTGATTGACATGACCCATTCCGTTAGCTTAACACTTGATCGTTTAGTATGTTAATGCTTTCTTCATGACCCATACATGTTCCTGTAACTATGAGATTATGCAACTCCGTTTACGGAGGAACACTTTGGGTACTACCAAGCGTCTGGCGTAAGCTGGGTGATTATAAAGGAGTACTACAGGTGTCTCCAAAGGTACTTGTTGGGTTGGCGTATTTGAGATTAGGTTTTGTCACTCCGATTGTCGGAGAGGTATCTCTAGGCCTTCTCGGTAATACACATCACATAAGCCTTGCAAGCATTGCAACTAAAGAGTTAGTTGTGAGATGATGTATTACGGAGCGAGTAAAGAGACTTTCGATAGCGAGATTAAACTAGGTATTGGATACCGACGATCGAATCTCGGAAAGTAACATACCGATGACAAAGGGAACAACGTATGTTGTTATGCGGTTTGACCGATAAAGATCTTCGTAGAATATGTAGGAACCAATATGAGCATCCAGGTTCCGCTATTGGTTATTGACCGAGAATAGTTCTAGGTCATGTCTACATAGTTCTCGAACCGTAGGGTCCATGCTTAAGGTTTCAATGGCGGTTATTATGAGTTTATGTATTTTGATGTACGAAGGAGTTGAGTCCGGATGTGATCACGGACATGACGAGGAGTCTCGAAATGGTCGAGACATAAAGATTGATATATTGGATGGTTATATTCGGACACGGAAAGGTTCGGAAGTTTCGGAGAAAACCGGAGTGGGAGGGTTACGGAACCCCGGGAAGTTATGGGCCTTATTGGGCCAAGAGGGAGAGAGGGCTGCACCGGAGGTGGTGCGCCCCCCTCCATGGGGAGTCGAATTGGACTAGGAGGCGCAGCCCCCTTCCCTCTCCTCTCCTCTCTTTCCTTCCCCTTCCCTCTTCCTAGTAGGACTAGGAAGGGAGTCCTACTCCTACTAGGAGGAGGACTCCCCCTCCTAGTGCGCCCCAAGGGCTGGCGGCCCTCCCCTTGCTCCTTTATATCACGGGGCAGGGGGCACCCTAGACACACAAGTTGATCTTCGTGATCGTTCCTTAGCCGTGTCGGTGCCCCCTCCACCATATTCCACCTCGGTCATATTGTAGCGGTGCTTAGGCGAAGCCTGCGACGATAGAACATCAAGATCGTCCTGCGCCGTCGTCTTGTGGAACTCCTTCCCGGCGCTTTCTGGATCGGAGCCGGGGATCGTCATCGAGCTGAGCGTGTGCCAAGAACTCGGAGGTGCGAATGCGGTGCTTGGATCGGTCGGATCGTGAAGGCGTCGACTACATCAACAGCGTTAATATAGCGCTTCGCTTTCGGTCTCGAGAGTGCGTGGGCGGACCTCTCCCCTCTCGTTGCTATGCCATCACCATGGTCTTGCGTGATCGTAGGAAATTTTTGAAATTACTCGTTACCCAACGATGGCATCGAGCCTGGTTTTATGCGTTGATGTCATATGCGAGTAGAACACAAGTGAGTTGTGGGCGATACAAGTCATACTACCTACCAGCATGTCATACTTTGGTTCAGCGGTATTGTGAGATGAAGCGGCCGGACCGACATTACGCGTGCGCTTCGCGAGACTGGTTTCACCGCTATGAGCACTCGTTGCTTAAAGGTGGTGGCGGGTGTCTGTCTCTCTCACTTTAGTTGAACCGAGTGTGGCTCGCCCGGTCCTTGAGAAGGTTAAAGCGGAGTCTATTTGACGAAATATCGTTGTGGTTTTGATGCGTAGGTAAAACGGTTCTTGCTCAGCCCGTAGCAGCCACGTAAAACTTGCAACAACAAAGTAGAGGGCGTCTAACTTGTTTTTGCAGGGCATGTTGTGATGTGATATGGTCAAGGCGTGATGCTATATTTTATTGTATGAGATGATCATGTTTTGTAACGAGTTATCGACAAGCTGGCGAGAGCCATATGGTTGTCGCTTTATTGTATGAAATGCAAGCGCCATGTAATTGCTTTACTTTATCACTAAGCGGTAGCGATAGTCGTAGAAGCAATAGTTGGCGAGGCGACAACGATGCTACGATGGAGATCAAGGTGTCGCGCCGGTGGCGATGGTGATCATGGCGGTGCTTTGGAGATGGAATCACAAGCACAAGATGATGATGGCCATATCATATCACTTATATTGATTGCATGTGATGTTTATCCTTTATGCATCTTATCTTGCTTTGATTGCGGTAGCATTATAAGATGATCTCTCACTAAAAATTATCAAGTAGTGTTCTCCACGAGTATGCACCGTTGCCAAAGTTAAATCGTGCGAGACACCGCGTGATGATCGGGTGTGATAAGCTCTCGTCCATCTACAGCGGGTGCAAGCCAGTTTTGCACCATGAGAATACTCAGGTTATACTTGGCGAGCCTAGCATATCTGAGATATGGCCTCGGAACACGGAGACCGAAAGGTCGAGCGTGAATCATATAGCAGATATGATCAACATAAGATGTTCACCATTGAAAACTACTCCATCTCACGTGATGATCGGTTATGGTTTAGTTGATTTGGATCACGTGATCACTTAGATAACTAGAGAGATACGTCTAAGTGGGAGTTCTTTAGTAATATGATTAATTGAACTTAAATTTATCATGAACTTAGTACTGATAGTATTTTGCTTGTCTATGTTTCTTGTAGATAGATGGCTCGTCTTTGTTGTTCCGTTGAATTTTAATGCGTTCCTTGAGAAAGCAAAGTTGAAAGATGATGGTAGCAATTACGGACTGGGTCCGTAAACGAGATAATCCTCATTGCTGCACGTAAAAGTTACGTCTGGAAGCACATTTGGGTAGCGAACTGCTGCGAATCTTGAGCGAAGTTGTGAGCGTCGGCAAAGCGGTGATGACTACTCTATAGTTCGATGTGCCATGCTTTACGGCTTAGAACCGGGTCTTCAACGGCGTTTTGAGCGTCATGGAGCATATGAGATGTTCAGGAGTTGAAGTTGATATTTCAACAGAATGCCGGATTGAGAGATATGAAGTCTCCAATAAGTTCTATAGCTGCAAGATGGAGGAGAATAGTTACATCGGTGAGCACATACTCAAAATGTGCAGGTATTACAATCACTTGAATCAAGCTGGGAGTTAATCTTCCGGATGATTGTGTCATTGATGAAATTCTTCAATCACTGCCACCAAGCTACAAAGGCTTCGTGATGAACTATAATATGCAAGGGTTAGTAAAGACTATGCACGAGCTCTTCGCAATGCTAAAAGCTGCGGAGGTAGAAATCAAAAGGAGCATCAAGTGTTGATGGTCAATAAGACCACTAGTTTCAAGAAGAAAGGCAAAGGGAAGAAGAAGGGAACTTCAAGAAGAACAGCAAACAAGTTCTTGATCGGAGAAGAAACCCAAGTCGGACCTAAGCACTGGCCGAGTGCTTCTCTGCAAGCGGACTAGTCCTTTGGAGCGGAACTGCCCCAAGTATTTGGCGGATAAGAAGGATGGCAAAGTGAACAAAGGTATATGTGATATACTTGTTATTGATGTGTACCTTACTAGAGCTCATGATAGTACACAGGTATTTGATCTGGTTACATTGCTAATATTTGCAACTCGAAGCAGGAACTACGGATTAGCGAACAACGGCAAAGGGCGAGGTGGCGATGCGGCGTGGGAAGCGGTTCCAAAGTCGATGTGATCGCGATCGACACGCTACCTCTACATCTACCTTGGGATTAGTTTTAGACCTGAATAATTGTTATTTGGTGCGGCGTTGAGCATGAACATTATATCTGGATCTTGTTTGATGCGAGGCGGTTATTCATTTAAATCGAGAGAATAATGGTTGTTCTATTTATATGAATAATATCTTTTATGGTCATGCACCCTTGAAGAGTGGTCTATTTTAATGAATCTCGATAGTAGTGATACACATATTCATAATGTTGAAACCAAAAGATGCAGAGTTGATAATGATAGTGCAACTTATTTGTGGCCTTGCCGTTTAGGTCATATCGATTGTAAAAGCATGAAGAAACTCCATCTTGATGGACTTTTGGAGTCACTTGATTATGAATCACTTGGCACTTGCGAACCGTGCCTCATGGGCAAGATGACTAAAACTCCGTTCTCGGTACTATGGAGAGAGCAACAGATTTATTGGAAATCATACATACGGATGTATGTGGTCAATGAATGTTGAAGCTCGTGGCGGATATCGTTATTTTCTCACCTTCACAGATGATTTGAGCAGATATGGGTATATCTACTTAATGAAACATAAGTCTGAAACATTTGAAAAGTTCAAAGAATTTCAGAGTGAAGTTGAAAATCATCGTAATAAGAAAATAAAGTTTCTACGATCTGATCGTGGAGGCGAATATTTGAGTTCTGAGTTTGGTCTACATTTGAAACAAAGCGGAATAGTTTAGCAACTCCGCCACCGGAACACCACAGCGCAATGGTGTGTCGAGCGTCGTGTCGCACTTTCTTTGGATATGGTGCGATCTATGATGTCTCTTACAGATTTACCGCTATCATTTTGGGGTTATGCTCTTGAGGCGGCGCATTCACGTTAAATAGGACACCGTCAAAATCCGTTGAGGCGGCGCCTTATGAACTATGGTTTAGCAAGAAACCAAAGTTGTCGTTTCGAAAGTTTGGGGTTGCGATGCTTATGTGAAGAAACTTCAACCTGATAAGCTTGAACCCAAATCGAATGTGTCTTCATAGGATACCCAAAGGAGACAATTGGGTACACCTTCTATCACAGATCCGAAGGCAAGACATTCGTTGCTAAAATGGATCCTTTCTAGAAGGAGTTTCTCTCGAAAGAAGTGAGTGGGAGGAAAGTGGAACTTGATGAGGTAATAGTACCAGCTCCCTTATTGGAAAGTAGTTAAATCACGAAATCAGTTTACGTAACACCTACACCGATTAGTGAGGAAGATAATGATGAAGATCATGAAACTTCAGATCAAGTTGTCCTTGAACCGTAGATCAACGAGAACAAAATCCGCACGAGTGATGCGGTAATCCTATTCGGAAGTCATGCTACTAGATCATGATGAACCTACGAACTATGAAGAAGCGATGGTGAGCCCAGATTCATAAAATGGCTTGAAGCCATGAAATCTGAGATGGGATCCATGTATGAGAACAAAGTATGGACTTTGGTAGACTTGCCCGATGATCGGCAAGCTATTGAGAATAAATGGATTTTTAAGAAGAAGGCGCTGATGGTAATGTAGCTGTCTACAAAGCTCGACTTGTTGCAAAAGGTTTTCGACAAGTTCAAGGGGTTGACTACGATGAGACTTTCTCACCCGTGGCGATGCTTAAGTCCGTCCGAATCATGTTAGCAATTGCCGCATTTTATGATTATGAAATTTGGCAAATGGATGTAAAACTGCATTCTTGAATGGATTTCTAGAAGAAGAGTTGTATATGATGCAACGAGAAGGTTTTGTCGATCCAAAAGGTGCTAACAAAGTGTGCAAGCTCAACGATCAATTTATGGTGCAGTGCAAGCCTCTCGGAGTTGGAATAAGCGCTTTGATAGTGTGATCAAAGCATATGGGTTTATCTGAGACTTTTGGAGAAGCTTTGTATTTACAAGAAAGTGAGTGGGAGCTCTGTAGCATTTCTAATATTATATGTGGACGACATATTATTGATTGGAAATGATATAGAATTCTGGATAGCATAAAGGATACTTGAATAAAGTTTTTCAATGAAAGACCTCGGTGAAGCTGCTTACATATTGGGCATCAAGATCTATAGAGATAGATCAAGGCGGCTTGATTGGACTTTCACAAAGCACATACCTTGATAAAGTTTTGAAAAAGTTCAAAATGGATCGAGCAAAGAAAGGTTTTTACGTGTTACAAGGTGTAAGATTGAGTCGGACTCAATGCCCGACCACAGCAGAGAAGATAGAGAAAATGAAAGATGTTCCTATGCTTCAGCCATAGGCTCTATCATGTATGCAATCTTGTGTACCGGACTGGCGTATGCTTAGCTGTAAGCTTGGCGGGAAGGTACCAAAGTAATCAGAGTGGATCCTTTGGACAGCGGTCAAGAACATCTGAAATACGAAAAGGACTAAGGATATGTTTCTCGTATATGGAGGTGACAAAGAGCTAGTCGTAAATGGTTACGTCGATGCAAGCTTTGACACGATCCGGACGATTCTAAATCGCAAACCGGATCGTGTTTTTATTAAGCGGTGGAGCTGTCGGTTGGTGCAGTTCTAAACAAAGCGTCGTGGCGGGATCTACATGTGAAGCGGAGTACATAGCTGCTTGAGCAGCAAATGAAGAGTGCGGATGAAAGAGTTCATTTCCGATCTAGGTGTCATACCTAGTGCATCGGGACCGATGAAGATCTTCTGTGACAATCTTGGTGCAATTGCCTTGGCAAAGGAATCCAGATTTCACAAGAGGACCAAGCACATCAAGAGGCGCTTCAATTCCATTGGGACCAAGTCCAAGTGGGAGACATAGAGATTTGCAAAATACATACGGATCTGAATGTTGCGAGACCGTTGACTAAGCCTCTTCCACGAGCAAAACATGATCAGCACCAAGACTCCATGGGTGTAAGGATCATTACTTTGTAATCTAGATTATTGACTCTAGTGCAAGTGGGAGGCTGAAGGAAATATGCCCTAGAGGCAATAATAAAGTTATTATTTATTTCCTTATATCATGATAAATGTTTATTATTCATGCTAGAATTGTATTAACGGAAACATAATACATGTGTGAATATATAGACAAGCAGTATGTCACTAGTATGCCTCTACTTGACTAGCTTGTTAATCAAAGATGGTTATGTTTCCTAACCATGAACAAGGAGTTGTTATTTGATTAACAAGGTCACATCATTAGTTGAATGATCTGATTGACATGACCCATTCCGTTAGCTTAACACTTGATCGTTTAGTATGTTAATGCTTTCTTCATGACCCATACATGTTCCTGTAACTATGAGATTATGCAACTCCGTTTACGGAGGAACACTTTGGTACTACCAAGCGTCTGGCGTGGCTGGGTGATTATAAAGAAGTACTACAGGTGTCTCCAAAGGTACTTGTTGGGTTGGCGTATTTGAGATTAGGTTTTGTCACTCCGATTGTGGGAGAGGTATCTCTAGGCCTTCTCGGTAATACACATCACATAAGCCTTGCAAGCATTGCAACTAAAGAGTTAGTTGTGAGATGATGTATTACGGAGCGAGTAAAGAGACTTTCGATAGCGAGATTAAACTAGGTATTGGATACCGGCGATCGAATCTCGGAAAGTAACATACCGATGACAAAGGAACAACGTATGTTGTTATGCGGTTTGACCGATAAAGATCTTCGTAGAATATGTAGGAACCAATATGAGCATCCAGGTTCCGCTATTGGTTATTGACCGAGAATAGTTCTAGGTCATGTCTACATAGTTCTCGAACCGTAGGGTCCATGCGCTTAAGGTTTCAATAGCGGTTATTATGAGTTTATGTATTTTGATGTACGAAGGAGTTGAGTCCGGATGTGATCACGGACATGACGAGGAGTCTCGAAATGGTCGAGACATAAAGATTGATATATTGGATGGTTATATTCGGACACGGAAAGGTTCGGAAGTTTCGGAGAAAACGGAGTCTTGGGAGGGTTCTGGAACCCCGGGAAGTTATGGGCCTTATTGGGCCAAGAGGGAGAGAGGGCTGCACCGGGAGGTGGTGCGCCCCCCTCCATGGGGAGTCGAATTGGACTAGGAGGGAGGCGCAGCCCCTTTCTCCTCTCCCTCTCTTTCCTTCCCCTTCCCTCTTCCTAGTAGGACTAGGAAGGGAGTCCTACTCCTACTAGGAGGAGGACTCCCCCCTCCTAGTGCGCCCCAAGGGCTGGCCGGCCCTCCCCTTGCTCCTTTATATCACGAGGCGGGGGCACCCTAGAACACACAAGTTGATCTTCGTGATCGTTCCTTAGCCGTGTCGGTGCCCCCTCCACCATATTCCACCTCGGTCATATTGTAGCGGTGCTTAGGCGAAGCCTGCGACGGTAGAACATCAAGATCGTCCTGCGCCGTCGTCTTGTGGAACTCCTTCCCGACGCTTGCTGGATCGGGCCGGGGATCGTCATCGAGCTGAGCGTGTGCCAAGAACTCGGAGGTGCGAATGCGGTGCTTGGATCGGTCGGATCGTGAAGGCGTCGACTACATCAACAGCGTTAATATAGCGCTTCGCTTTCGGTCTCACAGTGCGTGGGCGGACCTCTCCCCTCTCGTTGCTATGCCATCACCATGGTCTTGCGTGATCGTAGGAAATTTTTGAAATTACTCGTTACCCAACAGCTCAGTGCTCATCTTTTGTCGAGCATCTTGTGTGATCACTGCCATGTGCTTTGTGATACGTTTGGGTGCAGTAGCTTAATTATTTGTTGCTTGCTAAGTGGCATCATGCTGTTGCTTAGTTGTGCCATCTTGTTTTGCTTGTCATTTGCAAACCGTGCATCGATTCGGCGATCTTTATATCGATTTCAGCGAAATCATCTCATCTTTCAGTGGCATGCTTGGTTTGCCAAGTTGATGCCTGGTTCATCATTTTCCTTCGGGCGCTCGTGCATATCACATCTAGCATATCATGTCATGTTTTGCATCATGTTGATTGTGCATGCGTGATTTATTGGTTCCTTTGTTTGTGTTGTTGCTTTGGTTGGAAATTCGGGTGATGCGTGAGCGGGAACCTGTTGAGAAACGCTTTCGAGGATCAAGCTTTAGGCAACTTTCATGAGAACATTAGCAATGATGACATACCTAAAATCACTTCTATCTTTGCTATGCTAGTTGTATTCTTTTGCTATGCCTGCAGTTCCTACCACTTGCTATCATGCCACCCATATTGCCATGCTCGGCCCCTAACCATCTTTTCCTAGCAAGCTTAGTTGATTGGCTATTACTGCTTTGCTCAACCCTCTTATAGCGTTGCTAGTTGCGAATTGAAGGCGAAGTTGTTCCTTGTTGGAACATGGAATCTTGTTCCTTTTGGAACATGTTGCATGTCTGGGAATATCACAATATTTATCTTGCTATATTTAATACATCTATATACTTGGTAAAGGGTGGAAGCTCGGCTTATGCAGTGTTTTGTTCACTCTTGCCCCTAGTTCCGTCATCGGTGTTATGTTCCTTGATTTTGCGTTCCTTACGGTTGGGTGATTTATGGGACCCCAATGATTCGCTGAATAATTTCGTCGGCAAGGCTAACTTTGGTTTACCATTTTCTAGCCCTAAGCCTTTTCCCCGGGTTTCCTTGAGCAGGGTCATCTTTATTTAACCCGGAACAGTTCTCTCGGTACTGGTCCAAAACCTGTCAATGCTTGATTGTATAGGGGCAACTTCTGAGCTCAGCCCTGTCGGAGTTTGGACAATCCGGAATGTACGGAAACGAGAGATATATAAATCTATCGGGGTTGTCGTACATTAGGCGACTTGATCTTGTTTTATTCTTCGAAATGTCTTGTGGTCTAAGTTCGAGATTGATCGGGTCTTCCAGGTGAATCGGAAGGAAATATACCCTAGAGGCAATAATAAAAGTTATTATTTATTTCCTTATATCATGATAAATGTTTATTATTCATGCTAGAATTGTATTAACAGGAAACATAATACATGTGTGAATACATAAACAAACCTGATGTCACTAGTATGCCTCTACTTGACTAGCTTCGTTAATCAAAGATGGTTATGTTTCTAACCATGAACAAGGAGTTGTGTATTTGATTAACGAGGTCCACATCATTAGTTGAATGATCTGATTGACATGACCCATTCCATTAGCATAGCACTTGATCGTTTAGTATGTTGCTAGTGCTTTTCTTCATGACTTATACATGTTCCTATAACTATGAGAGTTATACAACTCCCGTTTGCGGAGAACACTGGGTGCTACCAAGCGTCTAGCGTAAGCTGGGTGATTATAAAAGATTACTACAGGTGTCTCCAAAGGTACATGTTGGGTTGGCATATTTGAGATTAGGATTTGTCCTCCGATTGTCGGAGAGGTATCTCGGAGCCCTCTCGGTAATGCACATCACATAAGCCTTGCAAGCATTGCAACTAATGAGTTAGTTGTGAGATGATGTGAAATACGGACGAGTAAAGAGACTTGCCGGTAGCGAGATTGAACTAGGTATTGGATGCTAAGCGATCGAATCTCGGGCAATGTACTATACCGATGACAAAGGAACAACGTATGTTGTTATCTTGGTCTGACCGATAAAGATCTTCCATTAGAATATGTAAGGAACCAAGGATGGGCATCCGGTCCGCTATTGGTTATTGACGGAGGCGTGTCTCGGTCATGTCTACATAGTTCTCGAACCGTGAGGTCCTGCAGCAAGTTTAGATGGCGGTTATTATGAGTTTATGTATTTTGATGTACGAAGGAGTTGAGTCGGTTGATCACGGACGGACAGAGTCTCGAAATGGTCGAGGCGTAAAGATTGATATATTAGAAGCCTATATTTGGACTTGGAATGGTTCGAGATGAAAGCGGCATTTTACAGAATCTTAGGAGGTACGGAACCCCGAGGTTAATGGGCCTTAATGGGCCCAAAGGGGAAGAGGGGGGGCGGCCAAGGAGGTGGCGCCCCTCCTCCAATCCGAATAGGACAAGGGAAGGCGGGCCCCCTTTCCTCTCTCCTTCCCCCTCCCTCCGAGAATCCTAGTTGGACTAGGATTGGAAGAATCCTACTCCCGGATGAGTAGGACTCACCAATCAGCGCCTCCTAGGGCTGGCCACCTCCTCCTTGCTCCTTTATATCACAGGGGCAGGGGGCACCTAGAACACACAAGTTGATCCTTGAGATCTTTCCTTAGCGTGTCGGTGCCCCCTATTCTCCACCATATTCCACCTCGGTCATAGTCATATGGGTGCTTGGCGAAGCGGCTCTGCGTCCAGTAGAACATCAAGATCGTCCTGCGCCGTCGTGATGTGGACTCTCTCTCCCGGGCTCTGCTGGATCGAACTGGGGGCGTCACCGAGCTGTCGTGTGTGCTGAACTTCAGTGCATCGAATGCTTGGTGCCGGGATCGGTCGGATCGAGGAAGCGTCGACTACTTCCTCGTCAGATCGCGAGGAGAGCGTCGACTACTTCCTCTACGTTGTGAGCGCTTCGTTTCGGTCTCACGAGTGCGTGGGCAACACTCTTCCCTCTCGTTGCTATGCATCACCATGATCTTGCGTGTCGCGTGGGAAAATTTTAAAATTACTCGTTCCCAGCACGGTGGCATCGAGCCTGGTTTATGCGTTGATGTCATATGCGAGTAGAAACACAAGTGAGTTTGTGATACAAGTCATACTACCTACCAGCATGTCATACTTTGGTTCAGCGGTATTGTGAGATGAAGCGGCCGGACCGACATTACAGCGTGCGCTTACATGAGACTGGTTTCACCGCTGTGAGAACTTTTCGTTGCTTAAAGGTGACTGGCGGGGTCTGTCTCTCTCACTTTAGTTGAACCGAGTGGCTCGTCCCGGTCCTTGAGAAGGTTAAAGCGGGTCTATTTGGCGAAATGTCGTTGTGGTTTTGATCGTAGGTAGAGCGGTTCTTGCTCAGCCCGTAGCAGCCGTAAAACTTGCAACAACAAATGTAAGGGCGTCTAACTTGTTTTTGCAGGGCATGTTGTGATGTGATATGGTCAAGCGTGATGCTATATTTTATTGTATGAGATGATCATGTTTTGTAACGAGTTATAAACAAGCTGGCAGAACCATATGGTTGTCGCTTTATTGTATGAAATGCAAGCGCCATGTAATTGCTTTACTTTATCACTAAGCGGTAGCGATAATCGTAGAAGCAATAGTTGGCGAGGGCGACAACGATACTCGATGGAGATCAAGGTGTCGGCGCGGTGGCGATGGTGATCATGGCGATTGCTTGAGATGGAATCACAAGCACAAGATGATGATGGCCATATCATATCACTTATATTGATTGCATGTGATGTTTATCCTTTATGCATCTTATCTTGCTTTGATTGGTGGTAGCATTATAAGATGATCTCTCACTAAAATTATCAAGTAGTGTTCTCCACGGTATGCACCGTTGCCAAAAGTTAAATCGTGCCGAGACACCACGTGATGATCGGGTGTGATAAGCTCTCGTCCATCTACAGCGGGTGCAAGCCAGTTTTGCACTGCATGAATACTCAGAGTTATACTTGGCGAGCCTAGCATATCTGAATATGGCCTCGGAACACGGAGACGAAAGGTCGAGCGTGAATCATATAATATGATCAACATAAGATGTTCACCATTGAAAACTACTCCATCTCACGTGATGATCGGTTATGGTTTAGTTGATTTGGATCACGTGATCACTTAGATAACTAGAGATGTCTGTCTAAGTGGGAGTTCTTTAATAATATGATTAATTGAACTTAAATTTATCATGAACTTAGTACTGATAGTATTTTGCTTGTCTATGTTTCTGTGTAGATAGATGGCTCGTGCTGTTGTTCGTTGAATTTTAATCGTTCCTTGAGAAAGCAAAGTTGAAAGATGATGGTAGCAATTACAATTGGAGGTCCGTAACTTGAGATAATCCTCATTGCTGCACGAAAAAATTCGTCTGGAAGCACCATTGGGGTGAGCGAACCTCTACTTGATCTTTGAGCGAGAAGTTATGAGCGTCGGCAAGCGAAGCGATGAACCTCTATAGTTCGGTGTGCCATGCTTCGGCTTAGAACCGGGTCTTCAACGGCGTTTTGAGCGTCATGGAGCATATGAGATGTTCAGGAGTTGAAGTTGATATTTCAACAGAATGCCGGATTGAGAGATATGAAGTCTCCAATAAGTTCTATAGCTGCAAGATGGAGGAGAATAGTTACATCGGTGAGCACATACTCAAAAGTATGCGGTATTACAATCACTTGAATCAGCTGGGAGTTAATCTTCCGGATGATTGTGTCATTGACGAAATTCTTCAATCACGCCACCAAGCTACAAAACTTGATGAACTATAATATGCAAGGGTTAGTAAAGACTATACTGAGCTCTTGTGATGCTTAAAAGCTGCGAGGTAGAAATCAAAAAGGAGCATCAAGTGTTGATGGTCAATAAGACCACTAGTTTCAAGAAGAAAGGCAAAGGGAAGAAGGGGAACTTCAAGAAGAACAGCAAACAAGTTCTTTGATCGGAGAGAAAGAAGCAAATCTGGACCTAAGCTTGAAACTGAGTGCTTCTCTTGCAAGCAGGTGAGTCCGCTGGAGCGGAACTGCCCCAAGTATTTGGCGGATAAGAAGGATGGCAAAGTGAACAAAGGTATATGTGATATACTTGTTATTGATGTGTACCTTACTAGAGCTTCGATGAGTACACAGGTATTTGATCTTGGTTACATTGCTAATATTTGCAACTCGAAGCAGGAACTTCGGATTAGCGAACAACGGCAAAGGGCGAGGTGGCGATGCAGCGTGGGAAGCGGTTCCAAAATCGATGTGATGCATGATCGAGCGCTTCTACCTCTACATCTACCTTGGGATTAGTTTTAGACCTGAATAATTGTTATTTGGTGCGGCGTTGAGCATGAACATTATATCTGGATCTTGTTTGATGCGGGAGCGGTTATTCATTAAATCGAGAATAATGGTTGTTCTATTTATGAATAATATCTTTTATGGTCATGCACCCTTGAAGAGTGGTCTATTTTTAATGAATCTCGATAGTAGTGATACACATATTCATAATGTTGAAACCAAAGATGCAGAGTTGATAATGATAGTGCAACTTATTTGTGGCACTGCCGTTTAGGTCATATCGATTGTAAGCATGAAGAAACTCCATCTTGATGGACTTTTGAGTCCTTGATTATGAATCACTTGGCACTTCGAACCGTGCCTCATGGGCAAGATGACTAAAACACCGTTCTCGGTACTATGGAGAAACAACAGATTTATTGGAAATCATACATACGGATGTATGTGGTCAATGAATGTTGAAGCTCGTGGCGGATATCGTTATTTTCTCACCTTCACGAGATGATTTGAGCAGATATGGGTATATCTACTTAATGAAACATAAGTCTGAAACATTTGAAAAGTTCAAAGAAATTTCAGAGTGAAGTTGAAAATCATCGTAATAAGAAAATAAAGTTTCTGATCTGATCGTGGAGGCGAATATTTGAGTTCTGAATTTGGTCTACATTTGAAACAAAGCGGAATAGTTTACGCTCCTCCACCGGAACACCACAGCGCAATGGTGTGTCGAGCGTCATGTCGCACTTTCTTTGGATATGGTGCGATCTATGATGTCTCTTACAGATTTACGCTATCATTTTGGGGTTATGCTCTTGAGGCGGCGCATTCACGTTAAATAGGACACCGTCAAAATCCGTTGAGCTGACGCCTTATGAACTATGGTTTAGCAAGAAACCAAAGTTATGCGTTTCTGAAAGTTTGGGGTTCGATGCTTATGTGAAGAAACTTCAACTGATAAGCTTGAACCCAAATCGGAAAAATGTGTCTTCATAGGATACCCAAAGAGACAATTGGGTACACCTTCTATCACAGATCCGAAGGCAAAACATTCGTTGCTAAAAATGGATCCTTTCTAGAAGGTTTCTCTCGAAGAAGTGAGTGGGAGGAAAGTGGAACTTGATGAGGTAATAGTACCAGCTCCTTATTGGAAAGTAGTTAAATCAGAAATCAGTTTGCAACACCTACACCAGTTAGTGAGGAAGATAATGATAAAGATCATGAAACTTCAGATCAAGTTGTCACTTAACCGTAGATCAACGAGAACAAAATCCACTTTTGAGAGTGATACGGTAATCCTATTGCGGAAGTCATGCTACTAGATCATGATGAACCTCGAACTATGAAGAAGCGATGGTGAGCCAGATTCCGCATAAAATGCTTGAAGCCATGAAATCGAGATGGGATCCATGTATGAGAACAAAGTATGGACTTTGGTAGACTTGCCGATGATCGGCAAGCTATTGAGAATAAATGGATTTTAAGAAGAAGATGGCGCCGATGGTAATGTAACTGTCTACAAAGCTCGACTTGTTGCAAAAGGTTTTCGACAAGTTCAAGGGGTTGACTACGATGAGACTTTCTCACCCGTGGCGATGCTTAAATCCGTCCGAATCATATTAGCAATTGCGCATTTTATGATTATGAAATTTGGCAAATGGATGTAAAAAACTGCATTCTTGAATGGATTTCTAGAAGAAAGTTGTATATGATACAACGAAGGTTTTATCGATCCAAAGGTGCTAACAAAGTGTACAAGCTCCAACGATCAATTTATGATGCAGGTGCAAGCCTCTGGAGTTGGAATAAGCGCTTTGATAGTGTGATCAAAGCATATGGGTTTATCTGAGACTTTTGGAGAAACTGTATTTACAAGAAAGTGAGTGGGAGCTCTGTAGCATTTCTAATATTATATGTGGACGACATATTATTGATTGGAAATGATATAGAATTTCTGGATAGCATAAAGGATACTTGAATAAAAGTTTTCAATGAAAGACCTCGGTGAAGCTGCTTACATATTAGGCATCAAGATCTATAGAGATAGATCAAGGCGGCATTGGACTTTCACAAAGCACATACCTTGATAAAGTTTTGAAAAGGTTCAAAATGGATCAGAGGCAAAGAAAGGTTTTTTACGTGTTACAAGGTGTAGATTGAGTGGAGACTCAATGCCCGACCACAGCAGAAGATAGAGAGAAAATGAAAGATGTTCCTATGCTTCACCATAGGCTCTATCATGTATGCAATGCTGTGTACCGGACAGCGTATGCTTAGCTGTAAGCTTGGCAGGAAGGTACCAAAGTAATCGAGGTGGATCCAACTGGACAGCGATCAAGAACATCTGAAATACGAAAAGGACTAAGGATATGTTTCTCGTATATGGAGGTGACAAAGAGCTGATAAGTAAATGGTTACGTCGATGCAAGCTTTGACACTTGATCGGACGATTCTAAATGCATAACCGGATCGTGTTTTTATTAAGCGGTGGAGCTGTCGGTTGGTGCAGAGTTCTAAACAAAGCGTCGTGGCGGGATCTACATGTGAAGCGGAGTACATAGCTGCTTGGAGCAGCAAATGAAGAGTCTGGATGAAAGAGTTCATTTCAGATCTAGGTGTCATACCTAGTGCATCGGGACCGATGAAGATCTTACTGTGACAATCTTTGGTGCAATTGCCTTGGCAAAGGAATCCAGATTTCACAGAGGACCAAACACATCAAAGGCGCTTCAATTCCATTGGGACCAAGTCCAAGTGGGAGACATAGAGATTTGCAAAATACATACGGATCTGAATGTTGCGGACCCGTTGACTAAGCCTCTTCCACGAGCAAAACATGATCGACACCAAGACTCCATGGGTGTAAGGATCATTACTTTGTAATCTAGATTATTGACTCTAGTGCAAGTGGGAGGCTGAAGGAAATATGCCCTAGAGGCAATAATAAAGTTATTATTTATTTCCTTAATTCATGATAAATGTTTATTATTCATGCTAGAATTGTATTAACGGAAACATAATACATGTGTGAATACATAGAACAAGCGTTATGTCACTAGTATGCCTCTACTTGACTAGCTTCGTTAATCAAAGATGGTTATGTTTCCTAACCATGGACAAAGGTTGTCATTTGATTAACGAGGTCACATCATGGTTGAATGATCTGATTGACATGACCCATCCTTAGCTTAGCTTTCACGATCGTTTAGTATGTTGCTATTGCTTTTATCCATGACTTATACATGTTCCTATAACTATGAGATTATGCAACTCCGTTTACGGAGGAACACTTTGGGTGCTACCAAGCGTCTGGCAATAGCGGGTGATTATAAAGGAGTACTACAGGTGTCTCCAAAGGTAGATGTTGGGTTGGCGTATTTAGATTAGGTTTTGTCACTCCGATTATGAGGAGGTATCTCTAGGCCCTCTCGGTAATACACATCACATAAGCCTTGCAAGCATTACAACTAATGAGTTAGTTGCGAGATGATGTATTCTGGAGCGAGTAAAGAGACTTGCGATAGCGAGATTGAACTAGGTATTGGATACCGGCGATCGAATCTCGGGCAATGTAACATACCGATGACAAAGGGAACAGCATGTATGTTGTTATCGGTTTGACGATAAAGATCTTAAGTAGAATATGTAGGGACCAATATGGGCATCGAGGTCCCGCTATTGGTTATTGACGGAGGCGATGTCTCGGTCATGTCTACATGTTCTCGAACCGTAAGTCCGCTGCAGCAAGGTTTGATGCGGTTATTATGAGTTTATGTATTTTGATGTACGAAGAGTTAGAGTCCCGGATTGATCACGGACATGACGAGAGTCTCGAAATGGTCGAGACATAAAGATTGATATATTGGAAGCCTATGTTTGGACTTGGAATGGTTCCGAATGAAAGCGGCATTTTTCGAATCAGGGGGTTACGGAACCCCAGGAGTTAATGGGTTAATGGGCCAAGGGGAGAAAGAAGGGCAGCCAAGGGCTGGCGCGCCCCCTCCACCTCCAATCCGAATAGGACAAGGAGGCGGCGCCCTTCTCCTTCCCCTTCCCTCCAGGAATCCTAGTTGGACTAGGATTGGGAGAATCCTACTCGGAGGAGTAGGACTCCTGGCAGCGCCTCTCCTGGGCGGCCAGCCTCCCCTTGCTCCTTTATCTATGCAGAGGCAGGGGGCACCCTAGGACACACAAGTTGATCTCTGAGATCGTTTCCTTAGCCGTGTGCGGTGCCCCTCCACCATATTCCACCTCGGTCATATCGTGGCGGTGCTTAGGCGAAGCCTGCGTCGCAGTAGAACATCAAGATCGTCCTGCTTACGTCGTCTTGTGAACTCTCTCCCCAGACTCTCTTTGGATCGGAGCCGGGGGCGTCATCCCAGGCTGAGCGTGTGTCAAGAACTTCGGAGGTGCGAATCGTTCAGTGCTTGGATCGGTCGGATCGCGAGAGAGCGTCGACTACTTCCTCATCCGGATCGCGAGGAGCGCGTGACTACTTCCTCTCGTTGTAAACGCTTCCGTTTCGGTCTCAGAGTGCGTAGACGAACCTCTCCCCTCTCGTTGCTATGCATCACCATGATCTTAGCGTGTGCGTAGGAAAATTTTGAAATTACTCGTTCCCCAGTGGCATCGAGGCGGGTTTTATCGTTGATGTCATATGCACGAGTAGAACACAAGTGAGTTGTGGGCGATACAAGTCATACTACCTACCAGCATGTCATACTTTGGTTCAGCGGTATTGTGAGATAGGCGGCCGGACCGACATTCAGCGTCGCTTCTGCGAGACTGGTTTCACCGCTGTGAGCACTCGTTGCTTAAAGGTGACTGGCGGTGTCTGTCTCTCTCACTTTAGTTGAACGAGTGTGGCTCCTTGGTCCTTGAGAAGGTTAAAAGCGAGTCTATTGTGAAATATCGTTGTGAGTTTTGATCGTGGGTAAACGGTTCTTGCTCAGCCATGCAGCCACGTAAAACTTGCAACAACAAAGTAGAGACGTCTAACTTGTTTTGCAGGGCATGTTGTGATGTGATATGGTCAAGGCGTGATGCTATATTTTATTGTATGAGATGATCATGTTTTGTAACGAGTTATCGGCAATGGCAGCAGGAGCCATATGGTTGTCGCTTTATTGTATGAAATGCAAGCATGTGTAATTGCTTTACTTTATCACTAAGCGGTAGCGATAGTCGTAGAAGCAATAGTTGGCGAGGCGACAACGATGCTACGATGGAGATCAAGGTAATCGGCGCGGTGGCGATGGTGATCATAGCGGTGCTTGGAGATGGAATCCAAGCACAAGATGATGATGGCCATATCATATCACTTATATTGATTGCATGTGATGTTTATCCTTTATGCATCTTATCTTGCTTTGATTGTGGGTAGCATTATAAGATGATCTCTCACTAAAAATTATCAAGTAGTGTTCTCCACGGTATGCACCGTTGCCCAAAGTTAAGTCGTGCCGAGACACCGCGTGATGATCGGGTGTGATAAGCTCTCGTCCATCTACAGCGGGTGCAAGCCAGTTTTACACTGCATAGAATACTCAGGGTTATACTTGTGAGCCTAGCATATCTGAGATATGGCCTCGAACACGGAGACCGAAAGGTCGAGCGTGAATCATATAGTGAATATGATCAACATAAGATGTTCACCATTGAAAACTACTCCATCTCACGTGATGATCGGTTATGGTTTAGTTGATTTGGATCACGTGATCACTTAGATAACTAGAGAGATACATCTAAGTGGGAGTTCTTTAGTAATATGATTAATTGAACTTAAATTTATCATGAACTTAGTACTGATAGTATTTGCTTGTCTATGTTTACTGTAGATAGATGGCTCGTGCTGTTGTTCCGTTGAATTTTAATCGTTCCTTGAAAGCAAAGTTGAAAGATGATGGTAGCAATTACGGATTGGGTCCGTAACGAGGATAATCCTCATTGCTGCGACGAAAATTAGTCCTGGAAGCACCAGCTGGGTGTGCGAACTGCTGCGGATCTGAGCGGCGAGAAGTTGTGAGCGTCTGGCAAGCGGAACTGATGACTACTCTATAGTTTAGTGTGCCATGCTACGGCTTAGAACCGGGTCTTCAACGGCGTTTTGAGCGTCATGGAGCATATGAGATGTTCCGGAGTTGAAGTTGATATTTCAACGAAATGCAGTTGAGAGATATGAAGTCTCCAATAAGTTCTATAGCTGCAAGATGGAGGAGAATAGTTACATCGGTGAGCACATACTCAAAATGTGCTGGTATTACAATCACTTGAATCAACTGGGAGTTAATCTTCCGGATGATTGTGTCATTGACAGAATTCTTCAATCACTTGCCACCAAGCTACAAAGGCTTATTGATGAACTATAATATGCAAGGGTTAGTAAAGACTATTCAGCTCTTACATAATGCTAAAAGCTGCGGAGGTAGAAATCAAAAGGAGCATCAAGTGTTGATGGTCAATAAGACCACTAGTTTCAAGAAGAAAGGCAAAGGGAAGAAGGGGAACTTCAAGAAGAGCAGCAAACAAGTTCTTGTGATCGGGAGAAGAAACCCAAGTCTGGACCTAAGCCTGAAACTAAGTGCTTCTCTTGCCAGACGGACTGAGTCCTTTGAAGCGGAACTGCCCCAAGTATTTGGCGGATAAGAAGGATGGCAAAGTGAACAAAGGTATATGTGATATACTTGTTATTGATGTGTACCTTACTAGAGCTTTTGAGTAGTACGGGTATTTGATCTTGGTTACATTGCTAATATTTGCAACTCGAAGCAGGACTTCGGATTAGCGAACACAGGCAAGGGCGAGGAGTGATCGATCTGGCGTGGAAAGCGGTTCCAAAGTCGATGTGATCGCGATTGAACGCTACCTCTACATCTACCTTGGGATTAGTTTTAGACCTGAATAATTGTTATTTGGTGCAGCGTTGAGCATAGAACATTATATCTGGATCTTGTTTGATGCGAGACGGTTATTCATTTAAATCAGAGAATAATGGTTGTTCTATTTATATGAATAATATCTTTTATGGTCATGCACCCTTGAAGAGAATGGTCTATTTTTAATGAATCTCGATAGTAGTGATACACATATTCATAATGTTGAAACCAAAGATGCAAGTTGATAATGATAGTGCAACTTATTTGTGGCACTGCCGTTTAGGTCATATCCGTGGTAATAGCATGAAGAAACTCCATCTTGATGGACTTTTTAGAGTCACTTGATTATGAATCACTTGGTACTTAGAACCGTGCCTCATGGGCAAGATGACTAAAACACCGTTCTCGTTACTATGGAGGAGCAACAGATTTGTTGGAAATCATACATACGGATGTATATGGGTCCAATGAATGTTGAAGCTCGTAAGCGGATATCGTTATTTTCTCACCTTCACGAGATGATTTGAGCGAATATGGGTATATCTACTTAATGAAACATAAGTCTGAAACATTTGAAAAGTTCAAAATTTCAGGTGAAGTTGAAAATCATCGTAATAAGAAAATAAAGTTTCTCGATCTGATCTGATGGAGGAGAATATTTGAGTTCTGAATTTGGTCTACATTTGAAACAATGCGGAATAGTTTACATTACTCCATGCCAAGAACACCACAACGGCAATATGGTGTGTCGAGCGTCGTGTGAAATAAGTCGCTTCCTAGATATAGATGCGATCTATGATGTCTCTTACAGATTTACTTTATCATTTTGGGGTTATGCTCTTGAGGCGGCGCATTCACGTTAAATAGGACACCATCAAAATCCGTTGAGAGACCTTATGAACTATGGTTGTGCAAGAAACCAAAGTTGTCGTGCGTTCTGAAAGTTTGGGGTTGCGATGCTTATGTGAAGAAACTTCCAACTGATAAACTTGAACCCAAATGAAAATGTATCTTCATAGGATACCCAAAGGAGACAATTGGGTACTACCTTCTATCCACAGAATCGAAGGCAAAACATTAGTTACTAAGAATGGATCCTTTCTAGAAGGAGTTTCTCTCGAAAGAAGTGAGTGGGAGGAAAGTGGAACTTGATGAGGGTAATGGTACCGGCTCCTTATTGGAAAGTAGTTAAGTCACGAGAAATCAGTTTTACATAACACTACACAATTAGTAGAGGAAGATAATGATGAAGATCATGAAACTTCAGATCAAGTTATCCTTGAACTTAATCAGATCAGCGAACAAAATCCAGCACCCAGAGTGATGCGGTAATCCTATTACGGAAGTCATGCTACTTGATCATGATGAACCTACGAACTATGAAGAAGCGATGGTGAGCCGATTCCAAAAGTAAGCTTGCCATGAAATCTGAGATGAGATCCATGTATGAGACAAAAGTATGGACTTTGGTTGACTTGCCGATGATCGACGCAAGCTATTGAGAATAAATGGATTTTTAAGAAGAAGAAGGCGTATTTGATGGTAATAAATTGTCTACAAAAGCTCGACTTGTTGCAAAAGGTTTTGACAAGTTCAAGGAGTTGACTTCTGATGAGACTTTCTCACCAATAGCGATGCTTAATCTGTCTAGAATCATGTGTAATTGCAGCATTTTTATGATTATGAAATTTGGCAAATGGATGTAAAACTGCATTCTTGAATGGATTTCTAGAAGAAGAGTTGTATATGATGCAACGAGAAGGTTTTAACCGATCCAAAAGGTGCTAACAAAGTGTGCCAGCTCAACGATCAATTTATGTGCGGTGCAAGCCTCTAGGAGTTGGAATAAGCGCTTTGATAGTGTGATCAAAGCATATGAGTTTCTACAGGACTTTTGGAGAAGCTTTGTATTTACAAGAAAGTGAGTGGGAGAATCTGTAGCATTTCTAATATTATATGTGGGCTGACATATTATTGATTGGAAATGATATAGAATTTCTGGATAGCATAAAGGATACTTGAATAAAAGTTTTTCAATGAAAGACCTCGGTGAAGCTGCTTACATATTGGGCATCAAGATCTATAGAGATAGATCAAGGCAGCAATTGGACTTTCACAAAGCACATACCTTGATAAAGTTTTGAAAAAGTTCAAAATGGATCAAGGGCAAAAGGTTTTTTTGCACATGTTACAAAGGTGTAAGGTTGGTCCCAGACTCAATGCCCGACCACAGCAGAAGATAGAGAAAATGAAAGATGTTCCTATGCTTCAGCCATGGGCTCTATCATGTATGCAATCTTGTGTGCACGGACGACGTATGCTTAATGTAAGCTTGGCGGAAGGTACCAAAAGTAATCCAGGTGGATCAGCTGGACGGCGGTCAAGAACATCACGAAATACACGAAAAGGACTAAGGATATGTTTCTCGTATATGGAAGTGACAAAAGCTGGTAAATGAAATGGTTACGTCGATGCAAGCTTTGACAACGATCGAGACGATTCTAAATCATAAACCGGATCGTATTTTTATTAAGCAGTTGGGCTGTCCCGGTTAGTGCGGTTCTAAACAAAGCGTCGTGGCGGGATCTACATGTGAAGCCCAGTACATAGCTGCTTGGGAAGCAGGCCGAATGAAGGTGGATGAAAGAGTTCATTTTCGATCTGGTGTCATACCTAGTGCGCCGGGACCGATGAAGATCTACTGTGACAATCTTTGAGGCAATTGCCTTGGCAAAGGAATCCAGGTTTCACAGAGGACCAGCACATCAAGGAAAACTTCAATGGTAGGGATCAAGTCCAAGTGGAGACATAGAATTTGCAAAATACATACGGATCTGATATTGCGGACCGTTGACTAAACCCTCTTCCACGAGGCAACATGATCAGCACCAAGACTCCATGGGTGTAAGATCATTACTTTGTAATCTAGATTATTGACTCTAGTGCAAGTGGGAGGCGGAAATATGCCTAGAGGCAATAATAAAGTTATTATTTATTTCCTTATATCATGATAAATGTTTATTATTCATGCTAGAATTGTATTAAGGAAACATAATACATGTGTGAATATGAACAAGCAGGTATGTCACTAGTATGCCTCTACTACTAGCTTTAATCAAAGATGGTTATGTTTCCTAACCATGAACAAGGAGTTGTTTGATTAACAAGGTCACATCATTAGTTGAATGATCGATTGACATGACCCATTCCGTTAGCTTAACACTTGATCGTTTAGTATGTTAATGCTTTCTTCATGACCCATACATGTTCTGTAACTATGAGATTATGCAACTCCGTTTACGGGAACACTGGGTACTACCAAGCGTCCTGGCAATGGGTGATTATAAAGGAATTCTGAGGTGTCTCCAAAGGTACTTGTTGGGTTGGCGTATTTGAGATTAGGTTTTGTCACTCCGATTGTCGGAGGTATCTCTAGGCCTTCTCGGTACACATCACATAAGCCTTGCAAGCATTGCAACTAAAGTTAGTTGTGAGATGATGTATTACGGAGCAGTAAAGAGACTTTCCGTGCGATTAAACTAGGTATTGGATACGACGATCGAATCTCGGGAAAGTAACATCCGATGACAAAGGAACAACGTATATTGTTATGCGGTTTGACCGATAAAGATCTTCGTAGAATATGTAGGAACCAATATGAGCATCAGGTTCCGCTATTGGTTATTGACGAGAATAGTTCTAGGTCATGTCTACATAGTTCTCGAACCGTAGGGTCATACGCTTAAGGTTTCAATGGCGGTTATTACCCCATTTTAGAATTAACAATAATTTCAGAATAATGCTAAAACTTCAATAATTCTTAGAAAATAATCCGTAACTCGGATGAAAAAGTTTTCTACATGAAAGTTGCTCAGAACGACGAGACGAATCCGAATATGTGATCCGTTCGTCTGCCACATGCCCCTAACTACGTGAACATGCAACGTATCCCCTCCGTTTCATCTATCCGAAAATGCTAAACCTGGGGAAACATTCCCGGATGTTATCCCCCTTCACCGGTAACGTGTAGCACCGCGTTAGAACACGTCTAGCTCTGCCTATTGTCTTGTTATGCTCTTGCTTGCTATGTATTTACTGTTTCTCCCCCCTCTTCTCTCCGGTAGACCCCGAGACTGCCGTTGATGCCGCTGTGATCAACTACGTCGACAACGACCCCTTCTTCTTGTCTAAGCAACCAGGCAAGTGATACGTCTCCAACGTATCTATAATTATTGATTGCTCCATGCTACTTTATCTACTGTTTTGGAATATATTGGGCTTTATTTTTCACTTTTATATTATTTTTGGGACTAACCTATTAACCGGAGGCCCAGCCGAAATTCTTTGTTTTTGCCTATTTCGGTATTTCGAAGAAACAGAATATCAAACGGAGTCCAAACGGAATGAAACCTTCGGGAACGTGATCTTCTCACCAAACGTGGTCCAGAAGACTTGGACCCTACTCCAAGAAGCTTCCGAGGAGGTCACGAGGGTGGAGGGCGCCCCCCCTGGGCGCGCCCCTGAAAGTGCGTTATATCGACTAGAGGGGGGGTGAATAGGCGATTTTTATGAATTTTTCACTGAGGAATTTGCCGGTGAGGAAATTCCTTAGCGAAGAACTACTTGCAGCGGAATAAGTACTCAGAAGTAAGCATAGCGGAATACAGGCATGGTCAGCATGATGAAATGAAGACAATCACAGAGTATAGAAAGCGTAATCACAGGATAAAACAAGATGAAGACAAACAGACTGAAGAAATTGAACTGAGGAAATTGAGAAAGTCTTTAGTCAAAGTCTTCAAACACAGATATGAACAAACACTCAACACAGTAATGAGGAAATGAATGGGTTGAGGAAATAGAACCGATTAGGTTGGTGAAGACAATGATTTGGTAGACCAGTTCCAACTCTTTGTCTCGGTTATACGTCTGGTTGGAGCGGCTGAGTATTTAAACTCGAGGACACACAGTCCCGGACACCCAGTCGCTGAGCACACAGCTCAGGGCACCAAGTCCTCACCGTAGTCTCCTTGAACTAAGGTCACACAGACCTCGTCCAATCACTCGTGGTAAGTCTTCAGGCGACTTCCAAACCATCACAGACCCGGTCACTCGGCGATCCATAATTCCTCTTGGATGCTCTAGACCATGACGCCTAACCATCTGGAAGAAGCACAGTCTTCAAAAGCGTCGGATCCACACAGGATCAATCTCTTCAGTGATGCTCAATCACTTTGGGTTTGTAGGGGTTTGGTTTTGGGTTTTCCTCACTCGATGATTTTCGCTCAAAGTCCTCAGAGGATGGGATGCTCTCAATTGACAAGTGTCAGTTTCTCGCGGAGCAGCCAACCAGCTAGTGGTTGTAGGGGGCGGCTATTTATAGCCTAGGGAGCAGCCCGACATGATAAGACATAAGTGCCCTTCAATGATATGACCGTTAGGTGGATAAGATATTTTGGGATAGTGGCGCCAAGAAGACAAAGAACGGTCGGAAATTTGACTCTCAAATTCCTCGGGGCTATCATGTTCCTCATGTGTAGGCAATTCAGACCTGGCGAATTCCTAACTCCTCGTCGAGAACAAATTCTCGTGACGTAAGAACTTCGTCTCTCACATCAAGAAATTTATTGAATCAGTATGAGATTTCCAAAGGCTTCACTCAAGGATTGGTAGGTGTAGGATTTTGAGTTGAGCATCACATGGATTTTTTTTCCTTAGTATTTCCTCGACCCCTTTAACGAAGACGGTGTTTCCTATGACTCAAGAAAGAAAAAATGAAACTACGAAAACAAAATTCTTCACGCTTCATGTTCCTCAAATGAATACCAAGTCTTCAAGATCACACCAATTTCTTCACTTTCAAAGTCTTCAGAAAGTCTTCAGAATATCAAAGTCTTCAGTCAAAGAACTTCATTTTTAGGGGTCGACTTTCTCTGTAAATATCAAACACCTCATAGACCTATAGACCTGTGTACACTCATAAACACATTAGTCCCTTAACCTATAAGTCTTCAATACACCAAAATCACTAAGGGGCACTAGATGCACTTACAGCCCCCTGCCTCGTGGGCCCCTCGGAGCTCCACCGACGTACTCCTTCCTCCTATATATACCTACGTACCCCCAATAGACCAGAGACGGAGCCAAAAACCTAATTCCACCGCCGCAACTTCCTCAGATCCACGAGATCCCATCTTGGGGCCTGTTCTTGAGCTCACGGGGGGGGCATCTACCACGAAGGGCTTCTACATCAACACCATAGCCCCCGATGAAGTGTGAGTAGTTTACTTCAGACCTTCGGTCCATAGCTAGTAGCTAGATGGCTTCTTCTCTCTTTTGGATCTCAATACAACGTTCTCCCCTCTCTCGTGGAGATCTATTCGATGTATTCTTCTTTTTGTGTGTTTGTTGAGACCGATGAATTGTGGGTTTATGATCCAGCTTATCTATGAATAATATTTGAATCTTTTCTGAATTCTTTTATGTATGATTGAGTTATCTTTGCAAGTCTCTTGAATTATCCGCTTGGTTTGGCCAACTAGATTGGTAGTTCTTGCAACGGAGAAGTGCATGGTTTTGGGTTCAATCTTGCGGCGTCCTTACCCAAAGGATGTAAAGGGTTGCAAGGCACGATTGTATTGTTGCCATCGAGGATAACAAGATGGGGTATTTATCATATTGCATGAATTTATTCCTCTACATCATGTCATCTTGCCTAAGGCGTTACTGCTTTTTAACTTAATACTCTAGATGCATGCTGGATAGCGGTCGATGAGTGGAGTAATAGTAGTAGATGTAGAATCATTTCGATCTACTTGTCTCGGACGTGATGCCTATATACATGATCATACCTAGATAACCTCATAACTATGCTCTATTCTATCAATTGCTCAACAGTAATTTGTTCACCCACCGTAGAATACTTATGCTCTTGAGAGAAGCCACTAGTGAAACCTATGGCCCCCGGGTCTATTCTCATCATATCAATCTCCATCATTTTATTTACTTGCTTTGCTTTTACTTTTCACTTTGCATCTTTATATCAAAAATACCAAAAATATTATCTCTATCAGATCTCACCCCGTAAGTGACCGTGAAGGGATTGACAACCCCTAATCACGTTGGTTGCTAGTAGCTATCGTTTTGTGCAGGTACGAGGGACTTGCGCGTGACCTCCTCATGGATTGATACCTTCGTTCTCAAAACTGAGGGAAATACTTACGCCATCTTGTGCTGCATCATCCCCTCCTCTTCGGGGAAAACCAACGCAAGCTCGAGACGTAGCAAGAAGGATTTCTGGCGCCGTTGCCGGGAGGCTTACGCAAAAGTCAACATACCAAGTACCCATCACAATCCCTATCTCTCGCATTACATTATTTGCCATTTGCCTCTCGTTTTCCTCTACCCCGCTTCACCCTTGCCGTTTTATTCGCCCTCTCTTTCCTAATCTCCTCCTCTTTTTCCCTTTGCCTTTTGTTTGCTCGTGTGTTAGTTTGCTTGTTTGTCGCAACAGCCTTACCTAAGTTTGGTGATCTTCACTTTAAAAGGCTAGAAGAGATTCAAAAAAATGTCAGGAAGTTTATGTTCTTGCAATTTGAGCATAATAATTTCTTTAGAAATGAGCTTAAGGAACAAAAGAGTTTTATGAGTTATATGAATAAAGAGCTCGATGATATGTACAAAGAATTTGACGGTGTAAGAGCCCAAATTGCTCGTCTTGAAAAGATGACCGCTGAAATTTCGGATATGCAAGCTACCTTAGTTAATAAGATGGCCGCTAAACCGAATTCCTATGAAAATCAAGATGAAGATCTAAAAGTTATTGATGTGTCCCCTATTAAATCTTTGTTTTGCAATATGAATCTTGATGAAACTGAATATGATCTTCCTTTACCTAGAAGGCGTTCTAAGAATTCTGAGTTTTTGGATCTTGATGATGAAATTGATAAAAGTGGGATTGAAAGAAATAAAAATCTAGATATTGCTAGACCCACTATTTTGGACCTCAAGGAATTTAATTATGAAAATTGCTCTTTAATTGATTGTATTTCCTTGTTGCAATCCGTGTTAAATTCTCCTCATGCTTATAGTCAAAATAAAGCCTTTACCGAACATATTGTTGATGCCTTGATGCAATCTTATGAAGAAAAGTTTGAGTTGAAAGTTTCTATCCCTAGGAAACTCCATGATGAGTGGGAACCTACCATTAAAATTAAAATTAAAAATTATGACTTTCATGCTTTGTGTGATTTGGGTGCTAGTGTCTCTACTATTCCCAAAGCTTTGTGTGATTTGCTAGATTTCCGTGACTTTGATGATTGCTCTCTAAACTTGCATCTTGCGGATTACACTATTAAAAAACCTATGGTAAGAATTAATGATGTTCTTATTGTTGCAAATAGGAATTATGTGCCCGTAGATTTTATCGTTCTTGATATAATTTGCAATCCTTCATGTCCTATTATTCTTGGTAGATCTTTCCTTAGAACGATTGGTGCAATTATTGATATGAAGGAAGGAAATATTAGATTCCAATTTCCCTTAAAGAAGGGCATGAAACACTTTCCTAGAAATAAAATAAAATTACCATATGAATCTATCATGAGAGCCACTTATGGATTGCCTACCAAAGATGGCAACACCTAGATCTATCCTTGCTTTTATGCCTAGCTAGGGGCGTTAAACGATAGCGCTTGTTGGGAGGCAACCCAATTTTATTTTGTGTTTTTTGTTTTTGCTTCTGCTTAGTAATAAATAATCCATCTAGATTCTGTTTAGATGTGGTTTTATCTTTTAATTAGTGTTTGTGCCAAGTTAAACCTATTAGATCTTCTTGGAAGATAGTTATTTGATCTTGCTGTAATTTCCAGAATCTTTGCGCTCAGTGCCCGAATTGTTAAAAATCACCAGAACGTGATAAAATAGTGATTCCAATTGATTCTGATCAATAAAAATATTACCCAGGTCTTCTAATTTTGGTAGAATTTTTTGGGTTTCAGAAGTTTGCGTTAGTTACAGATTACTACAGACTGTTCTGTTTTTGACAGATTCTGTTTTGCGTGTGTTGTTTGCTTATTTTGATGAATCTATGGCTAGTAAAAAAGTTTATGGTCCATAGAGAAGTTGTAATACAGTAGGTTTAACACCAATATAAATAATAATGAGTTCATTACACTACCTTAAAGTAGTCTTTTGTTTTCTTTCTCTAACGGAGCTCACGAGATTTCTATTGAGTTTTGTGTTGTGAAGTTTTCAAGTTTTGGGTGAATTCTTTTGATGGATTATGGAACAAGGAGTGGCAAGAGCCTAAGCTTGGGGATGACCATGGCACCCCCAAGATAATCCAAGGACGCCAAAAAGTCAAAGCTTGGGGATGCCCCGGAAGGCATCCCCTCTTTCGTCCACTTCCATCGGTAATTTACTTGGAGCTATATTTTTATTCACCAACATGATATGTGTTTTGCTTGGAGCGTCTTGTATTATTTGCGTCTTTGCTTGTTAGTATACCAAAATCATCCTTGCTGTACACACCTTTTGAGATAGCCATATATGATTTGGAATTTGTTAGAATACTCTATGTGCTTCACTTATATCTTTTGAGCTTGATAGTTTTGCTCATAGTGCTTCACTTATATCTTTTTGAGCGTGATAATTTTTGCTCTAGTGCTTCACTTAGATCTTTTAGAGCATGGTGGTGGATTTGTTTTAAGGAAACTTGATCTCTCATGCTTCACTTAGATTATTTTGAGAGTCGATAATAGCATGGTAATTTGCTTAATGTTAATATACTTGGTATTCAAGATATGTGAAACTTTCTTTTGAAGTGCGTTGAATACTAAGATAAGTTTGATGCTTGATAATTGTTTTAAGATATGGAGGTGATAATATCAAAGTCATGCTAGTTGAGTAGTTGTGAATTTGAGAAATACTTGTGTTGAAGTTAGCAAATCCCGTAGCATGCATGTATGGTTAAAGTTGTGTAACAAATTTGAAACATGAAGTGTACCTGGCTTGTGCATCCTTATGAGTGGCGGTCGGGGACGAGCGATGGTCTTTTCCTACCAATCTACCCCCCTAGGAGCATGCGCGTAGTACTTGATTTTTGATGACTTCTAAAATTTTGCAATAAGTATGTGAGTTCTTTTGACTGATGTTGAGTCCATGGATTATATGCACTTTTACCTTTCCACCATTGCTAGCCTCTTCGGTACCGTGCATTGCCCTTTCTCACCTTGAGAGTTGGTGCAAACTTCGCCGGTGCATCCAAACCCCGTGATACGATACGCTCTATCACACATAAACCTCCTTATATCTTCCTCAAAACAGCCACCATACCTACCTATTATGGCATTTCCATAGCCATTCCAAGATATATTGCCATGCAACTTTCCACCGTTCCGTTCATCATCATGACATACTTTACTTTTGTCATATTGCCATTGCATGATCATGTAGTTGACATCGTATTTGTGGCAAAGCCACCATGCATTATTTTTTATACATGTCACTCTTGATTCATTGCACCATCCCGGTACACCGCCGGAGGCATTCATATAGAGTCATACCTTATTCTAGTATCGAGTTGTAATCCTTATGTTGTAATCAATAGAAGTGTGATGATCATCATTATTAGAGCATTGCCCAAAAAAAAGAGAAAGGCCAAAAAGAAAAAAAGAAAGGCCCAAAAAAATAAAAAAAATAAAAAAGGGCAATGTTACTATCTCTTTTTCCACACTTGTGCTTCAAAGTAGCACCTTGTTCTTCATGTAGTGAGTCTCATATATTGTGCTTCAAAGTAGCACCATGTTCTTCATATAGTGAGTCTCATAAATTGTCTTGTTCATACTAGTGGGAATTTTTCATTATAGAACTTGGCTTGTATATTCCTACGATGGGCTTCCTCAAAATGCCCTAGGTCTTCATGAGCAAGCAAGTTGGATGCACACCCACTAGTTTTCTTTTGTTGAGCATTCATAGCTCTAGTGCATCCGTTGCATGGCAATCCCTACTCCTCATGTTGACATCAATTGATGGGCATTTCCATAGCCCGTTGATTATCCTCGTCAATGTGAGACTTTCTCCTTTTTTGTCTTCTCCACACAGTTCCCATCATCATATTCTATTCCACCCATAGTGCTATATCCATGGCTCACGCTCATGTATTGCGTGAAGGTTGAAAAAGTTTGAGATTATTTAAGTATGAAACAATTGCTTGGCTTGTCATCGGGGGTATAGAAGTTGGGAACATCTTTGTGTGACGAAAATGAAGCATAGCCTAACTATATGATTTTGTAGGGATGAACTTTCTTTTGCCATGTTATTTTGAGAAGACATGATTGCTTTGATTAGTATGCTTGAAGTATTATTATTTTTATGTCAATATGAACTTTTGTCTTGAATCTTTCGGATCTGAATATTCATACCATGATTAAGAAGATTTACATTGAAATTATGCCAAAGTATCACTCCGCATCAAAAATTCTTCTTTTTATCATTTACCTACTCGAGGACTAGTAGGAATTAAGCTTAGGGATGCCCGATACGCTCCAACGTATCTATAATTTTGATTGCTCCATGCTACTTTATCTACTGTTTTGGACTATATTGGGCTTTATTTTTCACTTTTATATTATTTTTGGGACTAACCTATTAACCGGAGGCCCAGCCTGTAATTGCTGTTTTTGCCTATTTCAGATTTCAAGAAAGCAGAATATCAAACGGAGTCCAAACGGAATGAAACCTTCGGGAACGTGATCTTCTCACCGAACGTGATCCAGGAGACTTGGACCCTACTCCAAGAAGCTTCTGAGGGGGTCACGAGGGTGGAGGGCGCGACCCTGCCTCGTGGGCCCCTCGGAGCTCCACCGACGTACTCCTTCCTCCTATATATACCTACGTACCCCCAATAGACCAGAGACGGAGCCAAAAACCTAATTCCACCGCTGCAACTTCCTGTATCCACGAGATCCCATCTTGGGGCCTGTTCCGGAGCTCCGCCGGAGGGGGCATCTACCACGGAGGGCTTCTACATCAACACCATAGCCCTTCTGATGAAGTGTGAGTAGTTTACTTTAGACCTTCGGGTCCATAGTTAGTAGCTAGATGGCTTCTTCTCTCTTTTTGGATCTCAATACAATGTTCTCCCCCTCTCTCGTGGAGATCTATTCGATGTAATCTTCTTTTTGCGGTGTGTTTGTTGAGATCGATGAATTGTGGGTTTATGATCCAGCTTATCTATGAATAATATTTGAATCTTTTCTGAATTCTTTTATGTATGATTGAGTTATCTTTGCAAGTCTCTTCGAATTATCCGCTTGGTTTGGCCAACTAGATTGGTAGTTCTTGCAATGGGAGAAGTGCATGGCTTTGGGTTCAATCTTGCGGTGTCCTTACCCAAAGGATGTAAAGGGTTGCAAGGCACGATTGTATTGTTGCCATCGAGGATAACAAGATGGGGTATTTATCATATTGCATGAATTTATTCCTCTACATCATGTCATCTTGCCTAAGGCGTTACTCTGTTTTTAACTTAATACTCTAGATCCATGCTGGATAGCGGTCGATGAGTGGAGTAATAGTAGTAGATTAGTGATCCATCAGTGACCCCCCACTTGTCCTTGTTGCCCCTGCTTCCTCATCGATGACTCGATCTACGTGATCGACGACCAGAGCCCGACACCTCACATCACATCACACCCCTTTTGTTGCTCGACTCTGCAGAGCTACTATCGAGTGCCGAGGGTGATCCCTCATAACGCACTCCTGATGTTAATTCTGTAGTGTAGCTATTCGGTCGTGGTCATCGAGGGTGATTTCCTCTTTCACCATTCCCGATACGGCTCTGTTGTGCAACACTGATACGTCTCCAACATATCTATAATTTTTGATTGCTGCATGCTATATTATCTATTGTTTTGGACTATATTGGGCTTTATTTTCCACTTTTATATTACTTTTGGGACTAACCTATTAACCGGAGGCCCAGCCCAGAATTGTTGTTTTTGCCTATTTCAGTGTTTCGAAGAAACGGAATATGAAACGGAGTCCAAATGGAATGAAATCTTCGGGTACATGATTTTCTCATCAGATAAGATCCAGGAGACTTGGACCCTCGGTCAAGAAAGGAGGGAGGCAGCCATGAGGGTGGAGGGCGCCCCCCCTAGGGCACGCCCCCTGCCTCGTGGGCCCCCCGAAGCTCCACCGATGTACTCCTTCCTCCTATATACACCTACGTACCCCCAACAGATCGACACGGAGCCAAAACCTAATTCCACCGCCGCAACTTTCTCAGATCCACGAGATCCCATCTTGGGGCCTGTTCCGGAGCTCCGCCGGAAGGGGAATCCACCACGGAGGGCTTCTACATCATCATCATAGCCTCTCCGATGAAGTGTGAGTAGTTTACCTCAGACCTTCGGGACCATAGTTAGTAGCTAGATGGCTTCTTCTCTCTTTTTGGATCTCAATACAATGTTCTCCCCCTCTCTCGTGGAGATCTATTCAATGTAATCTTCTTTTTGCGGTGTGTTTGTTGAGACCGATGAATTGTGGGTTTATGATCAAGATTATCTATGAGCAATATTTGAATCTTCTCTGAATTCTTTTATGTATGATTGGTTATCTTTGCAAGTCTCTTCAAATTATCCGTTTGGTTTGGCCAACTAGATTGGTAGTTCTTGCAATGGGAGAAGTGCTTAGCTTTGGGTTCAATCTTTATGTGTCCTTTCCTAGTGATGAGGGGCAGCAAGGCACGTATTGTATTGTTGGTATCGAGGATAACAAGATGGGGTTTTTATCATATTGCATGAATTTATCCCTCTACGTCATGTCATCTTGCTTATGGCGTTACTCTGTTTTCATTAACTTAATACTCTAGATGCATGCTGGATAGCGGTCGATGAGTGGAGTAATAGTAGTAGATGCAGGCAGAGTCGGTCTACTTGTCTCGGACGTGATGCCTATATACATGATCATACCTAGATACTCTCATAACTATGCTCAATTCATCAATTGCTCAACAGTAATTGCTCACCCACAGTAGAATACTTATGCTCTTGAGAGAAGCCACTAGTGAAATCTATGGCCCCGGGTCTATTCTCATCATATTAATCTTCCTACGCTTTATTATTGCTTTGCTTTTTTACTTTTCCTTTTATTTTACTTTGCATCTTTATACCAAAAATACCAAAAATATTATCTATCATCTCTATCAGATCTCACTCTCGTAAGTGACCATGAAGGGATTCACAACCCCTATTCGCGTTGGTTGCGAGGAGTTATTTGCTTTGTGTAGGTACGAGGGACTTGCGTGTGGCCTCCTACTGGATTGATACCTTGGTTCTCAAAAAATGAGGGAAATACTCACGCTACTCTGCTGCATCATCCTCTCCTCTTCGGGGAAAACCAACACAAGCTCAAGACGTAGCAAGAAGGATTTCTGGCGCCGTTGCAGGGGAGTCTACGCAAAAGACAATATACCAAGTACCCATCACAATCCCTTATCTCTCGCATTACATTATTTGCCATTTACCTCTCTTTTTCCTCTCCCCCACTTCACCCTTGCCGTTTTATTCGCCCCCTCTTTTTTGTTCGCCTTTATGTCTTTCTTGGCTCGTTTTCTCGCTTGGTTGAAATAGTTGAGTATTTATTCCTAAACAGAGAAGCTAATATCTATGGATCCTCATCCGCTTGCCAATCTTTTTAAGAGATCCAATTATGATGAACCGATTCCTAGTGATTTGGATGCACTAGATTATCTTTGTAAGCTTTTGCCTGAGATCCGTAAATCTGAAAATTGTGATGAAGTGCTTCACGATAGATCTTTGAATAAAAAGCATGATTGCAATGATTTTATTATAAATTCTATTGATGTAAATTATGCTAATAATATGCAAAACCCTAAGCTTGGGGATGCTAGTTTTGCTATGTCCAATAGTCATGATTGGGGAGATTCTTCTTATAATCTTGAAAATTTATTTAAGCCCCATGATGAATATAAGATTGATAATAGTGTTTGCAATAATATTGAAAGTGGGTTTGGAAGAGTGTCAACTTTAGATCCCACATATTTGGATAACATTCAATCTTATGAAATTTTTGATAAAAGTGGGCTTGGAGAAATCATGACTTTAGTTAATGATAATCCCACTATTTTGGAAGAGTGTCAACTTCACATGCATGTGGATCGTGTTGAGAATATGTTATGTGATGGCTATATTGTTGAATTTTCTTATGATCCTACATGTAATTATTTTGAGAGAGGAAAATATGGTTATAGAAATTTTCATGTTACTAAATTACCTCTCATTATGTTGAGATTGCTATTGTTCCTTTCCACTTCCTTGCATATATTAGTTTTTTCTTGCTACGATAATTTGTTTGCCTATAATATGCCTATGCATAGGAATTATGTTAGACTTAAGTGTGTTTGTCACATGTTTTATGATGCTCTCTTTGTGCCTCAATTCTTGTCTTTCTTGTGAGCATCATTGAAATCTCAATGCCTAGCTAAAAAGGCTTTAAAGAAAAGCACTTGTTGGGAGACAACCCAATATTTTTCCTTGCTGCTTACTAAAAAGTAATCCATCTACCTTCTATTTAGATGTGGTTTTATGTTTTAATTAGTGTTTGTGCCAAGTTAAACCTATAGGATCTTCTTGGATAATAGTTATTTGATCTTGCTGTAATTTCCAGAAACTTTCGGTTCACGAAAACAATTTTTAAAAATCACCAGAACGTGATAAAATAGTGCTTCAAATTGCTGATGATCAATAAAAGAATTTCCTAGGTCTTCCTATTTTGTCTGAATTTTTGGAGTTCCATAAGTTTGCGTTAGTTACAGATTACTACAGACTGTTCTGTTTTTGACAGATTCTGTTTTTCGTGTGTTGTTTGCTTATTTTGATGAATCTATGGCTAGTAAAATAGTTTATAATCCACAGAGAAGTTTGAATACAGTAGGTTTAACACCAATATAAATAAAGAATGAGTTCATTACAGTACCTTGAAGTGGTCTTTTGTTTTCTTTCGCTAACAGAGCTTACGAGATTTCTGTTGAGTTTTGTGTTGTGAAGTTTTCAAGTTTTGGGTGAAATCTTTTGATGGATTATGGAACAAGGAGTGGCAAGAGCCTAAGCTTGGGGATGCCCATGGCACCCCCAAGATTATCCAAGGACACCAAAATGTCAGAGCTTGGGGATGCCCCGGAAGGCATCCCTCTTAAATCCACTTCCATCGGTAACTTTACTTGAGCTATATTTTATTCACTACATGATATGTGTTTTGCTTGGAGCGTCTTGTATTATTTGCGTCTTTGCCTTTTAGTTTACCACAATCATCCCTGTTGTACACACCTTTTGAGAGAGCCATACATGAATTGGAATTTGTTAGAATACTCTATGTGCTTCACTTATATCTTTTGAGCTTTATAGTTTTGCTCTAGTGCTTCACTTATATCTTTTAGAGCACGGTGGTGGATTTGTTTTAAAGAAACTATTGATCTCTCATGCTTCACTTAGATTATTTTGAGAGTCTTAAATAGCATGGTAATTTGCTTAAAATAATAATATGCTTGGTATTCAAGATTTGTAAAACTTTCTTTTGAGTGTGTTGAATACTAAGAAAAGTTTGATGCTTGATAATTGTTTTGAGATATGAAGGTAGTAATATTAGAGTCATGCTAGTTGAGTAATTGTGAATTTGAGAAATATTTGTGTTAAAGTTTGTGATTGCCTTAGCATGCACGTATGGTGAACCGTTATGTGATGAAGTCGGAGCATGATTTATTTATTGATTGTCTTCCTTATGAGTGGCGGTCGGGGACGAGCGATGGTATTTTCCTACAAATCTATCCCCCTAGGAGCATGCGCGTAATACTTTGCTTTGATAACTTGTAGATTTTTGCAATAAGTATATGAGTTCTTTATGACTAATGTTGAGTCCATGGATTATATGCACTTTTCTCACCCTTCCACCATTGCTAGCCTCTCTAATACCGCGCACTTTTCGCCGGTATCATACACCCACCATAAACCTTCCTCAAAACAGCCACCATACTTACCTATCATGGCATTTCCATAGCCATTTCGAAATATATTGCCATGCAACTTTCCACCGTTCCTTTTATTATGACACGCTCCATCATTGTCATATTGCTTAGCATGATCATTTAGTTGACATCGTATTTGTGGTAAAGCCACTGTTCATAATTCTTTTATACATGTCACTTATGAATCATTGCATATCCCGGTACACCGCCGGAGGCATTCACATAGAGTCATATTTTGTTCTATGTATCGAGTTGTAATTCATGAGTTGTAAGAAAAATAAAAGTGTGATGATCATCATTTTTAGAGCATTGTCCCAAGTGAGGAAAGGATGATGGAGACTATGATTCACCCATAAGTCAGGATGAGACTCCGGACGAAAAAAATGAAAAGAAAAGAGGCCATAAAAAAAAGAGAAAAGGTCCAAATAAAAAAATGAGAGAAAAAGAGAGAAGGGACAATGTTACTATCCTTTTACCACACTTGTGCTTCAAAGTAGCACCATGATCTTCATAATAGAGAGTCTCTCGTTTTGTCACTTTCATATACTAGTGGGAATTTTTCATTATAGAACTTGGCTTGTATATTCCAATGATGGGCTTCCTCAAATTGCCCTAGGTCTTCGTGAGCAAGCAAGTTGGATGCACACCCACTTAGTTTCATTTGTTGAGCTTTCATATACTTAAAGCTCTAGTGCATCCGTTGCATGGCAATCCCTACTCACTCACATTGATATCTATTGATGGGCATCTCCATAGCCCGTTGATACGCCTAGTTGATGTGAGACTATCTTCCTCTTTTGTCTTCTCCACAACCACCATTCTATTCCACATATAATGCTATATCCATGGCTCACGCTCATGTATTGCGTGAAGATTGAAAAAGTTTTGAGAATGTCAAAAGTATGAAACAATTGCTTGGCTTGTCATCGGGGTTGTGCATGATTTAAATACTTTGTGTGGTGAAGATAAAGCATAGCCAGACTATATGATTTTGTAGGGATAACTTTCTTTGGCCATGTTATTTTGAGAAGACATAATTGCTTTGTTAGTATGCTTGAAGTATTATTATTTTTATGTTAATATGAAACCTTTGTCTTGAATCTTTCGAATCTGAATATTCATACCACAATTAAGAAGTATTACATTGAAATTATGCCAAGTAGCACTCTGCATCAAAAATTCTCTTTTTTATCATTTACCTACTCGAGGACGAGCAGGAATTAAGCTTGGGGATGCCTGATACGTCTCCAACGTATCTATAATTTTTGATTGCTCCATGCTATATTATCTATTGTTTTGGACTATATTGGGCTTTATTTTCCACTTATATATTACTTTTGGGACTAATCTATTAACCGGAGGCCCAGCCCAGAATTGCTGTTTTTTTGCCTATTTCAGTGTTTCGAAGAAACGGAATATCAAACGGACTCCAAACGGAATGAAATCTTCGGGAACGTGATTTTCTCATCAGATAGGATCCAAGAGACTTGGACCCTCGGTCAAGAAAGGAGGGAGGCGGCCACGAGGTGGAGGGCGCCCCTAGGCGCGCCCCGCCTCGTGGGCCCCCAAGCTCCACCGACGCACTCCTTCCTCCTATATATACCCACGCACCCCAACAGATCAGACACGGAGCCAAAACCTAATTCCACCGCCGCAACTTTCTCAGATCCACGAGATCCCATCTTGGGGCCTGTTTCGGAGCTTCGCCGGAAGGGGAATCCACCATGGAGGGCTTCTACATCATCATCATAGCCTCTCCGATGAAGTGTGAGTAGTTTTCCTCAGACCTTCGGGACCATAGTTAGTAGCTAGATGGCTTCTTCTCTCTTTTTGGATCTCGATACAATGTTCTCCCCCTCTCTCGTGGATATCTATTCGATGTAATCTTCTTTTTGTAGTGTGTTTATTGAGACCGATGAATTGTGGGTTTATGATCAAGATTATCTATGAGCAATATTTGAATCTTCTCTGAATTCTTTTATGTATGATTGGTTATCTTTGCAAGTCTCTTTGAATTATCCGTTTGGTTTGGCCAACTAGATTGGTAGTTCTTGCAATGGGAGAAGTGCTTAGCTTTGGGTTCAATCTTGCGGTGTCCTTTCCCAAAGGATGAGGGGCAGCAAGGCACGATTGTATTGTTGCCATCGAGGATAACAAGATGGGGTTTTATCATATTGCATGAATTTATCCTCTACATCATGTCATCTTGCTTAAGGCGTTACTATGTTTTCATTAACTTAATACTCTAGATGCATGCTGGATAGCGGTCGATGAGTGGAGTAATAGTAGTAGATGCAGGCAGAAGTCGGTCTACTTGTCTCGGACGTGATGCCTATATACATGATCATACCGAGATACTCTCATAACTATGCTCAATTCTGTCACTTGCTCAACAGTAATTCATTCACCCACCGTAGAATACTTATGCTCTTGAGAGAAGCCACTAGTGAAATCTATGGCCCCCGGGTCTATTCTCATCATATTAATCTTCCTACGCTTTATTATTGCTTTGCTTTTTTACTTTGCCTTTTATTTTACTTTGCATGTTTATACCAAAAATACCAAAAATATTATCTATCATCTCTATCAGATCTCACTCTCGTAAGTGACCGTGAAGGGATTGACAACCCCTATTCGCGTTGGTTGCGAGGAGTTATTTGCTTTGTGTAGGTACGAGGGACTTGCGTGTGGCCTCCTACTGGATTGATACCTTGGTTCTCAAAAACTGAGGGAAATACTCACGCTACTCTGCTGCATCATCCTCTCCTCTTCGGGGAAAACCAACGCAAGCTCAAGACGTAGCAAGAAGGATTTCTGGCGCCGTTGCAGGGGAGTCTACGCAAAAGACAATATACCAAGTACCCATCACAATCCCTTATCTCTCGCATTACATTATTTGCCATTTACCTCTCTTTTTCCTCTCCCCCACTTCACCCTTGCCGTTTTATTCTCCCCCTCTTTTTCGTTCGCCTTTATGTCTTTCTTGGCTCGTTTTCTCGCTTGGTTGAAATAGTTGAGTATTTATTCCTAAACAGAGAAGCTAATATCTATGGATCCTCATCCGCTTGCCAATCTTTTTAATAGATCCAATTATGATGAACCAATTCCTAGTGATTTGGATGCACTAGATTATCTTTGTAAGCTTTTGCCTGAGATCCGTAAATCTGAAAATTGTGATGAAGTGCTTCACGATAGATCTTTGAATAAAAAGAATGATTGCAATGATTTTATTATAAATTCTATTGATGTAAATTATGCTAATAATATGCAAAACCCTAAGCTTGGGGATGCTAGTTTTGCTATGTCCAATAGTCATGATTGGGGAGATTCTTCTTATAATCTTGAAAATTTATTTAAGCCCCATGATGAATATAAGATTGATAATAGTGTTTGCAATAATATTGAAAGTGGGTTTGGAAGAGTGTCAACTTTAGATCCCACATATTTGGATAACATTCAATCTTATGAAATTTTTGATAAAAGTGGGCTTGGAGAATCATGACTTTAGTTAATGATAATCCCACTATTTTGGAAGAGTGTCAATGTCACGCCCAATATGCGACCCTATCCAAAAGGAACTCGACGGTCCCACCAAGGATAGACCCGATATTGAAACGCTTT